>CAKAOI010047302.1:128940-190841 GCA_916701655.1 Sebastiscus albofasciatus
TCTACCAGGTGAGATCTACCTGGTGAGATCTACCAGGTGAGATCTACCTGGTGAGATCTACCAGGTGAGATTTGGTGAGATCTACCAGGTGAGATCTACCAGGTGAGATCTACCAGGTGAGATCTACCTGGTGAGATCTACCTGGTGAGATCTACCTGGTGAGTTCTACCTGGTGAGATCTACCTGGTGAGATCTACCAGGTGAGATCTACCAGGTGAGATCTACCTGGTGAGATCTACCTGGTGAGATCTACCTGATGAGATCTACCTGGTGAGATCTACCTGGTGAGATCTACCTGGTGAGATCTGGTGAGATCTACCAGGTGAGATCTACCAGGTGAGATCTACCTGGTGAGATCTACCTGGTGAGATCTACCAGGTGAGATCTACCTGATGGATTTAACATGGAGGGTGCAGGTCGTATCCACGACGACCCTCCGACGTTTTAGACTCTCTGAGGTTTGTTTTGGTTGACGGATACGGAACGGATATGACGTCACGTTACTCAGACTACCACAATAAAAGCGGTGACTTCCTTTCACCTCCACAGAGACTCAGATGAAGCAGATAGATCCATTCTGGGGTTAAAACATCTGTTTAAAACATCTGGATGCATCTCTAACTCTTCATCAGATACACACTTCCTCCTCAGATTTCACATTAAAAGTCGTGCACTCCTCCCTCTGTAGGCTTTTAATGTGAAAAACCTGATATGGTACATTTACACGCACACACAGTTTGATCATCTGCAGAGGTCAGAGGTCAAACTGTGTGTGTGTGTGTGTGCGTGTGCGCGTGTGCGTGTGTGCGTGTGCGTGTGCGTGTGTGCGTGTGTGTGCGTGCGTGTGCGTGTGTGTGTGTGTGTGTGCGTGTGCGTGTGTGTGTGTGTGTGCGTGTGCGTGTGCATCTGACCAACACAGATGGACTGTGACAGGTGGAGAGATGCATCATGGGAGAGGAGGCCATGCTCCAAAAAACAGTCACACACACACACACACACACACACACACACACACACACACACACACACACACACACACACACCTTCACTCATCAATACTCTACCTCCCATCAGATACTGCTTCCACTGCACATTTTATACCCTGCACTTTTCACGCCTCCTGCTTTATAATGAACTAAAGCGTCATTTGTGTCGGTGCCTAATTATCTCCCTCTGTTTTTTCAAAGGGTCATTAAGCACTTTATGATCTTTGTCAGCGTTTATCCGTGACCAGTAGGAACGGAGCAGCATTAGTAGAGATTTTCTGCCTACTGCACAAATTATATAGACATCAAAAGCAACTGGATTTGCTCATCCTGATCGGAGGCTTGGACATGAGCCACGTTTCGACCGCAGGAACGAGAAACCTTTGAAGGAGCGCGTTGCGTTTCGAACCGCAGGGACCAGGGTATAGATGAAGTTCCAGGGACTTTTTACCCCCTAAAAAGGCCCTTGTCGGGTGGAATACTTTCTGGAAGTACAGGAACTTTCAGGATGGAGTTTGCAGGGATGACTGCCACCGATTTGTGAAACGTAATGTACCTGTAACTGTACCGCTTCATTCATAAAACAAGGAAGTACTCTAGTGTCGATTTAGGACGAGGGAGGCATTTCTCTTTGTTTGATAATATTAAAAGTAAAGCTAGGCTTTGCTGTCGACTTCCCGACTCATTTTAAAAAAGAGAGAGAAAAAGAGAGAGGTGGCATGAATGAGCTGCAGTGTGTTTACCCCTGCGACCACCAGCAGCCCTCGTCACAATGTCGTGTTGCTTTTCATACGTCAGCGGACAAATTTGCAGGTCTTTAGATCGCTGTGGAAACGCAGACAACAATGGGCTGAAGGAACCTTTTAGTTCATTGAAAAGTAGTTCCTGGGACTAAAATTACCAGGAACTTCTTGGTGGAAACCGGCTTTAGCACCTCTCGATATCCTGTGACCTGACTTTCCCTTCCTTGAAATACTGAAACTTGTAATGACACAAAAAAGTTCAATTTTTACAATAGGGACACGAACTTTAGATGACACCTAATAATGATACTGATTTTCTTTTTTGGCTGGAGAACAGTCTTTTTAAGGTTTTATAGCCCAAATGTTCTGAGTTATGTAATGCCTTGAGGGTTGGGTCCTGAACCTCCAGTGGGGGGGTGCTTTTGTTTCATGTTATGACCAGGAAGTGAGTTTTATAACCCAGAGGGTTCAGCATCTGACAAAGTAATTGTCGAGGCGCTGGTATCGATCAAACAGCCCTATCAAATCCCTGCAGGTGTATTATACTCATTTAACGCTATTGTACAGTATAAATCACACTTATTACCCCCTTTAATCTTTGCTGTGCCTAACACGATGTCCCAGCGGTGTTTTACTGATGAGCCGTTCATTTCTCAGATGGCGAGCCTTGACGTCATGCTCGACTAATTTTACCTTTCAGAAGCTGTCCCCGTCGCCGCAGCAGACTCAGGGCGGTTCTGTATCCTCGCCGCATCCCTCGCAGCCCAGTCAGGAGGATTCCAGCCCGTGTTCGGACATGTCCAGCTACGAGGAGCCGCCGTCTCCCCTGTCGGCGGCCAGCTCGGGACCCCTGGCACCGGCTCCGGTCCCGGCTCAGGTCCCCGTCCACCGGCATCCCAGCAGGGCCTCGGATCAGGAGGGCTGCGTCGTTAGAGATTCACCTTCGCTCTGTCAGCGCTTCTTACCCAACGACCCCACCAAGTGGAACGTGGAAGAAGTTTACGAGTTCATCCGTTCGCTGCCAGGTCAGAGGAGTAAACGCAGCATTAACTTACACTCTTTTTTGCTTATGAATCCTGTTTTTAGTGTGACTAATTTATACTTCTACCTCTGCAGGTTGTCAGGAGATAGCAGACGAGTTCCGCTCGCAGGAGATTGACGGACAGGCCTTGCTCCTGTTGAAGGAGGACCACCTCATGAGCACCATGAACATTAAACTGGGACCCGCACTCAAGATCTTCGCACGCATCAACATGCTCAAAGACTCTTAGCAGGAAAAGAGTGTTGTGCGTTGATCTTAGTACGTCTATTTTGTATGTTTGTGTTTGTGTGAGAGAAGAGCAGTGTGTAAAGCTAAACGATGTCATCGTAGCACTGACAACACAGACTGACTGCACTATGACCCCGCCCTCCTCCCCACCACTGGTCTGGTTCCCTTTGAATCTCACTCACATTCATCTACATGTGCTCACTAACCTTGTACACTTTGTCATCCTTAGGACTGACGGTGGTTATATTAGAGTTGCAGCTCGAGCATTGAAAGTTATTCGTCTGCGTTTACATTCACTCACGGGTTCAAATCAGGAGCCACAGTGAGATCTGTGCCATATTCTAAAACGTTGATGCACATTAAATGACTGAATATTTTTGCTGTTTACACCTGGTATCAACATAACGCTCCAAAGTTAAATTTAGGCGTAGAAAAACCGGTTTGGCCATTTTCAAAGGGGTTCCTTGACCTTTGACCTCAAGCTATGCGAATGAAAACTCTCAGATGAACAGAGTGAAAACTGTATCTTATTAGATAAAACAGATGTTGACAAACTGCATCATTTGCAGTTGAAAAAAGGTAATATATCGCAATATATCTTATCACAATACTCAGCATATCGCAATAAGATTGTATCACGACTTAAGTATCGTGATATCATAAAGATACAAATCGCCCTTTCCTCTGCAAAGCAAATACAAGCAGAGCCCATACAGCAGCAAATGCTTTTCTTGACCTGAGACATGCTGTGTTGTGTACCTATTTTGCATTTATTAGATCTGATCATAATGAGGGCAGAATTGCGATAACAAAGAGCGCTTATTAATATCAGGTGTAGATGCACAGGTCTTTATTAAATACTATATCATTATCCAGATAACACATCTAGATACAGATTCCTTGATAATAGCAGGATTGAATGGGGAAAGAAACGAAGAAGAAAACTAAATGTTGAGAGAACAAGTCGTGCCAAAGTGCACTACAGCTCAGTTGTGCTTGGGTTGAGTCATACTGCAACACGGTCGTCTCTGAATTAAGGCATTGAGACAAACGTGAGTGAAGTCTGAATGAATTATTATTATTATATTATTATTAGAGATGTGTTTTGTACAGTTTTGTTAGTGTGTGAATGAAAGAGAACCATTTCTCTTTGTGCGTGCGGCTGGCAATAGAAGATTGCATTCATTAATTTTCTCATTTTTATTCAGTAGATGCTCCTTCGCCTTTTCTCACAATAAGACTCTCACGGCTCTGGAATACAAAAGCCTGAATGCAGAGAAACCGTTTACGCAGTTTCTTATGTGACATTGATTTCCCTTTCATGAGGAACTCGCCAGCTTTTTCTTCCTGTAGATTTAAACCGCTTACAAATGATTTTTCACCGCTTTTTCCAAAATAATTTACTAAAATGTGACATTGATTTCTTGTCTGGGTTTCATAGGAGGACACTACGTTATCTGAGGAACAATTCGGGTGCGCTGCTCTCTTCGCACAGCCCGACTTTTGGCACTTATTTTCCTTTTCGTTTGCTTTAATGTTATGAGACACTCCGCCTAAAGTGAGAGCGGCAGCATTTATGCAGCAATGCAAACAAGTTTATATGTACATAGCAGCTTGATTGAGGAGAAAGACTGAAACTAAGTGTGAAGCTGTTGTTTTGTTTTTTTTAAGTTATCCTTGTTTTGGAACAGAAATTTAATTGTGTTCAATATTTTGAAATATGCAAATGTATAAATATCATGGCCCGGGAGTTGTTTTCTAACGCTTTTTTTTTTCTAATGAAATATGTTCAAATTTATTTGTGTTTTGTGGCTGTGATGGAAGGTCAACTTTTTTAGATAAGGCTTTGTCAAATGCTTGTATTTATCAAAACAGTTTGTTACACGACATTTTGCAATTATAAATAATTTGCAATACATTTCTTTCTTGGGCCGTTTTTTGTGTGCGTCTGTGTGAAAGAAAAAGTCAATATTAATCTCTGTCTGAGTGACTTCGCAAAGGTATGAAAAAAATCCTGGTTTGTAAGAAAACAAAAACCCAAAGATAATCAGTTTACAATTATATAAAAGAGCAAAGCCACAGATTGTCACATTTGTGTATTAAGAACCACAAAATGTTTGACAATATGTCTGTCATTGAAGTTTTGTTGATTTATATTATGTTGGTCAGCTAATCTACAGACAATTTCAGCACTAATAATTACCGAATAAGCTAAGATCATCTTTATACATCCCAGGTAGATGAATTACAAAAACTGTCACTAATGTTTCTGAATATTTTTTACAAACTTTACTACAGGGAGTGTAGAAGATATAAAAGATAAAAATTAGGGCTGTCAATCGATTAAAATAATTAATCGCGATTAATCACAAATTAATTGCGCATTTTTTTATCTATTCAAAATGTTCCTTAAACGGAGATTTGTCAAATATTTAATACTCTTATCATCATGGAAGTGGACAAATATACTTGCTTTATGCAAATGCATGTATATTTATTATTGGAAATCAATTAAAGTGGCAGTAGGCAGTATATTTTTGCCATTATTGTCCAGAAACCCTCACAGGTACTGCATTTAGCATAAAACAATATGCTCCAATCATAACATGGCAAACTGCAGCCCAACAGACAACAACAGCTGTCAGTGTGTCAGTGTGCTGACTTGACTATGACTTGCCCCAAACTGCATGTGATTATCATAAAGTGGGCATGTCTGCAAAGGGGAGACTCGTGGGTACCCATAGAACCCATTTACATTCACATATCTTGAGGTCAGAGGTCAAGGGACCCCTTTGAAAATGACCATGACAGTTTTTCCACACAAAAATTTAGAGTAAGTTTGGAGCGTTATTTAACGTCCTTCTGGACGAGCTAGTATGACATGAACCAATGGATTCCTTATGTTTTCTAGTTTCATATGATGCCAGTATCTTCCCTCTAGCTTTAAAACTGAGTTCAAACAAATTGGTATTTAGCATTTATAGAATTTTTATTTTCAGAGATCTTAGGGACAGAATTGTAGAAAGTGTAAAACTGAGGGGGGCAAGAAAAATGGAAAATACAGGTATGTACACCTAACATAAATAGTATCTAGAAAAGTGTATAATTGTAAATACATCGGTATTGTTTGTGTTCACTGTTCATCCTCTGCAGTTTTAACGCACAGAAACGGGACATTTCCAGCTGTTCACTCTTAATTGTCTCATACAATAGACCATTTATACAAACACTGGACTACAATGGGGCGTACAAACAGGAACAGGAGTTTTCTTTTGAAAGGCAGTGAGGGACCAGTGACGCGCTGCTGCGTCAGAAACCTACAGTACTGACCACGCCTACTGTTTTCATTTGAGAACGGACCAAACCAAATGACGCAGTCGTCTTTTTCCTGGTATTCTCATAGAAATTATTAAACTTAAACCATTTAATGCGTTTATACCTACTTTTTGTAACACGGTACAATCGCACATGCATGTTTAGATTATGTGTTAAAACGATGACAAACACTGTTAATGTTTGAGTCCCCCTATATCGTTATGAGAATGGTTTAGCCCAGGTTTAAACTTGAAGGTGGGTGTTGCTGACTGAGTCTGTAAGAGACAGTAAACAGCAGAAACATTAACGGAGTTATAGTTTACGTAACTTCTTAGGTAGTAAAGTCGCGAGTCTTAATAAATTCACTGAAACACCAACGACAGGTAAGTTAGTCTCCAAAAAGTGTCTAATTGTCGTCACAGTGTAGTTTTAGGCTTGTTTTTGATCATATGGTGAAATCTCTGAACTTAGCATTAAGTACAGTGGTGGAATTATAGATATAAAACAATGTTTATCTATATAAAACAGTGTTTATCTATATAAAAGAGTGTTTATCTATATAAAGCAGTTTATATAAAACAGTGTTTATCTATATAAAACAGTGTTTATCTATATAAAGCAGTGTTTATCTATATAAAGCAGTTTATATAAAGCAGTGTTTATCTATATAAAGCAGTGTTTATCTATGTAAAACAGTGTTTATCTATATAAAGCAGTGTTTATCTAATAAAACAATGTTTATCTATATAAAGCAGTATTTATCTATATAAAACAAGTGTTATCTATATAAAGCAGTATTTATCTATATAAAACAATGTTTATCTATATAAAGCAGTATTTATCTATATAAAACAATGTTTATCTATATAAAGCAGTGTTTATCTACATAAAAGAGTGTTTATCTATATAAAACAGAACAGGTGTTTATCTATATAAAACAGTGTTTATCTATATAAGAGTGTTTATCTATATAAAACAGAACAGGGTTTATCTATATAAGAGTGTTTATCTATATAAAACAGAACAGGGTTTATCTATATAAAACAGTGTTTTATATCAATGGTTGGAAGAAGTAACTTACTTGGATTACAGAAATATTATTAAAATGTATTTAAAGTATGAAAAAGTAAAAGTACACGTTATGCAGCAGCAGTTTATGGCTCATTTCAGTGTTGTTTAAAGAATATTATATTATTCAGCTTTAATCACTAAATACATGTGAGAGCTTTTCAATGTTGGAGTTTGTCAATGCATAGAGGACTGCATCATATATAAACGTGTTTGTTTAGTAAAAGCTAACATTTAGAGGAGTAAAAAGTACAATAATTCCCTCTGAGATGCAACTAGTGGAGTAGAAGTATAAAGTAGCATAAAATGGAAATACTAAAGTAAAATACAAGTATGTCAAAATTGTACTTGAGTAAATGTACTTAGTTACATTCCACCACAGTGTATGTATGATCTGAGTATTTGATCTATTACTACTTCTGCTCCACTAGCTGCAGAATAAACTTCTAGAAAGCATTGGCTGGAATACACCTTTACAACTGTCGGTAGAAAGTGAGCATTTAGAACTGGAAGTTGTTAGACAGAAAGTAGTATTTGGGTAGAATGAAGTTTTATATATTTATTTTGGTCCATCCCTAGTTTCCTGTTAATATACAGTGAGAGTTGGGGGGCTTTTATTTTGAAAATCATCCTGAGATTCCTGTTAAGCGGCTTTTCATTGCAGAGTAATCAATCACAGGTGTAATAATTAATAACCGTAATTATGGCACTGATCCATTGAGGTGTGTGTGTGTGTGTGTACGCGCGCGCGTGCGTGTGTGTGTGTGTGTGTGTGGCAGCAATCAGAGGTTTGGACCCTTCTGAGGCAAATGTTGTACTTTGTACTCCACTAAGTTAGTTACATTTATTTAATAACTCTTACTCTTACAGTTACTTTTTACTGATTTAGATGAAATATAATCAACAAATAATTTCTGGTGTCTTATTTATAGATTAAGATAAGACTTTATTGATCGAGCTACCCAGCAGTATAACATTATACATTTTTTACAATTAGCCCCATCTTTACAGATGAATGCATCCATAATTAGATATACAGTAATGCAATATTATAATGTACATTATGTATGAATATTTCTACTCTGTGGTATTGTTACTTTTATTTAAAGATCTGTGTATTCTTCCACCATTTTTTTTTCAACTGTAAAATATTTTTTTAACTGCCATGATAGCACATTTGTTTATTTATAATATTTTTAGGGCTGCAACTAACAATTATTTTCATTGTCAATTAATCAGCAGATGATTTTCTCTCAATGTGAAAAATGCCTGTTATTACAATGATATTCAATTTATTATCATATATGACAAAAAAAAATACAAATCTTCACATTTAAGAAGCTCCAACTATCAAATCTTTGGCAATTTTGCTTGAATAATAACTAAAATGATAAATCAATCATATCAGAAATAGTTGATTGATTTTCTGACGGTTGAGTAATCGATTAATCTGCTAATAATTACAGCTCTTAATATGTTTAATTGTACACATTGTGACCAAGCTCTGTTGAGTTACTGAGTAATTTAAATGTCTAGACTTTTGCTGAAATGCCAAATCAAAGAGATGAGGCTGCTGATGATTCCCCTGCTGACCTTCCCTGTCTGGAAAAACTTGACTCTCCCACAGGTATGAAGCTTTATTATGGCAGTTATTGTGTTCGGGCACGTTCAGGGACCATTAGTAATTGAATTATTACCACCGTGGCAGCTTTAATTATCTGAGGGTGTGTGTGTCCTGTCTTTGGTGTCAGGGAGCCCACCCACCGCCTCATTATCCAGTCTGATGGAGCTGGAAAATTGTGTTTCCAACCTGAACCTCGCACATGAGATAGTGCTGAACGGAGACTTCTGCTTCAAACACAGGAGCCCTCCTACAGACAGGCAAGAAAAAAACACTCTGCCACAGCGAAAGTGACCTTGGTTATTCTTATTTCCAAGATTAATTGAGAGTTAAGTCTCTTTTGAGCTTTTTTTTTTAAACGTTTTTCCTTTTGTAGCCTGGAGGGCAGAGTGACGGAGATCGTTCACCGGGCGTTTTGGGACAGTCTTCAAGAGCAGCTGAACAGCGATCCTCCAAACTACAGCCATGCTGTCATTCTGCTCCAGGAAGTCAAGACTGTAAGTGTGTACAGCATCAAATCAGAGGCATTAGTAGCAGAGGAAGAGCTTCTACTGAAACCTCTGACCCCATTCACTCTCATATGCTTTGAAGATCAAAACAGAGTGTATACTGTGTGGACAGATGACAACATAAACACATGGTCAAGCTCATTAGAGCTGTTACTCACAGGAAAATCAACATAAAGCAGGAGATTTTGCAGATTAAAAATATACTAGTAGGTAGATGGGTAGGTGACGGTAGGTGTCTGAGGAGGAAGTGGGTCTACTCTCTCTCCTATATATTCCAATGTCTTTTTTGCTGATAAGTGGGTATAGTGTAAACCACTAGAAAAAGAGGAGGTTATACCCCATATACCTGCGTTTACCCTGTACTACACTGCTTATGCTCTCACAGCAACACCGTTTCTAAATGACCTAACCATATCTTTGGCATTAGTGTAGGTGACTGGATTTCTTTTTGTTATTTACCTGTTATTTTAACATGTATATTAACTGTTTTAAGATAAAACGGCCAATAATATTGACCTGTTGATTTAGGGATTATATTTTTAATTAATTGGGTAAACTGATATTTTCTGTATGTAAACTTCACTAAAGGCCACCTCATATATTTACCTTTAGATGCTCCAGTCCCTGCTGCTGCCCGGTCACGTCAGACTGAGATCTCAGCTGGATGAGGTGCTGGACATGGAGCTGATCCAGCAGGAGGTCGATCACGGAGCTCTGGATCTCCACAGACTGGCAGGATACGTCATCAACACCATGGCGTCTTTATGTGCACCTGTGCGGGACCCAGCAATCAGGGCACTGAGGGACCTCCGGGATCCTGTGGAGCTCCTGAGGTGAGATGCCGGTCAACCATTTTAAATCTTGTGTCTACTGTGGATAAATATATATATGTATAAATAAACAGTTTATTTGACCCATTTTTACACAAGTCCAGGGTCTGTCGTCAACTGTATTTCAATAAATATCACTGCTTAACCACATGATTACATCAGATCTAAAGTACAGTAAATACTCTTCATTTGCTGAATAAAGTTTTTGACTTTCAGTTCATTGAAGGTTTTCTTCTTCTGCCTCCGTTTTGATCAGTGCTACATAAATAAAGTTTGCTTGCTTGCATTTGTAATTTTTCCAAAAAGCTGTTTCACCTCAAAACTGATTCCCCTGAACTCCCCTCAGGGAGATCTTCCGCGTCTTGGGCCTGATGAAGACCGACATGGTTAACTTCACCATCCAGAGCCTGCGGCCTCACCTCCAGCAGCAGGCCGTGCAGTACGAGAGGGCCAAGTTCCAGCAGATCCTGGACAAGCAGCCGGGTGAGGAAGGCTGTTTAAATCTCTAACCTGACTTACTGCTGCAGTGTGAGTGACATGACAGATGATAAAGGTGACTCTGCGACTGTGAAATTTATTCTTTTCAATTAAACTGATTTTGACCCTTGTTGCTCTGAAGCACCGTTAGCATGCTTCTCGTAGATTAAGTGAAGAGCTGGACAGCCAATCAGTGACCTCTGGCTCGGATAGCATGTCTAAAAGATAGCTGGCTAATTAGAGATTTTCTAAAAAAAATGAGTCCTCCTAAATACGTTTTGTTAGCAAATGAATTAATGTGGTTAATAAATAGGATAGTATTCTATATACACCAATCAGCCATAACATTAAGACCACTGACAGGTGAAGTGAATAACATGGATTATCTCGTTACCATGGCACCTGGCAGCGGTCAGGGTGCCCATGCTGACCTAATGTTATGGCTGATCGGTGTATGTTCTATTCATAGAAGCAATGTTTTAGTTTTTATAGCAGAAGGTGTCAGTTTTTTGAAAAGGTAATTCCCTCATCTTGGTACAGATGCTGTGGGAGTGAAGCAAATGTGCTGTGAGCATAATTGAACTGGTTTAAGCCCCCATACTCCTTAGGGAGTGTCTGTATCACCCACAACCCCGTGTGACTCCTCTGGTAATTCAGTGTCATTGCAGTAGAGCTTAATCATGTGTGACTGTTATCTTTAGAATATGTAATTTACTGTTTGTCTTCAGCTTGTTTGGACGACACCACCGCTTGGCTTCAGGCAGCAGCGTCGGAAGAGGCGGCGGCCGTCAGAGCTCTGTCTGAGTCTCCCAGTCCTGACAGCCGAGGTCCCGTCAGCGCCACCGCTGTCCTCAACCGGGCCTACATGCGTCTGCTACACTGGGACCCTCAAGATCAGAAATATCCTGAGGTCAGCTGCAGCCTGCAAAACATTACATCACACTACACTTTGCCTTTTCATTTGAGTGATGTTTTATTGATTATCAGGAAATATTCCGTCTCCTCCTCACCCCGCTGCATCTCAAAGCCTGTGACAACACATTAGAGCTCATGCAGCACCTTTTCAGTCTGATGTGCTGACGCAGCACTGTCAGACGAACTCAAGTACTCCTTCGTCAACATCACCCATCATGTTTCAGATGTGGTCATTTGAACTGAAGTTAAACTCCGTGTTACTTAATACAATTAATTATATAAACAATGTCGTCATAATATAATTAAACTATCAATGTTTAGGTGGTTTGGTCAAGTTTCAAACTTTTAGCCATTTCTTTTATCTAACAATTTCAGCTATATATTTATTTCATTAGCCATCTATTTTAAAGTCACTAACAAATTGTCCTGGTTTTCACCACAATTAAAATAACAATATTATACTTACATAGACGTTTATCATGTTCCACTCATTAATTACCTCCGTCAGGAAGGAGGTTATGTTTCTTTGTTAGCAGGATTACTCCAAAAGTTCGCAATGGATTTGAATGAAATCCATTCGATCTTGGTGGCGATTCGGATAATGATCCTGATCTAGGAATTTTTTTAAGGATTCTGATCAGCCAGACATTTTTCGTATTTTATTTTTATTTTTTAATCAAATTGTAATTTATATATATTTTTTTCAAATTAGTCGAGCTACTCTACAATCTTTCCATGCACCTGGCAAAAGCAAAAGTACCCCGTCAGGTCCAAATACCCCTGGTTGAGAATCACTATCAAGTATCCAGTGAAACTTTTCATATCCAAAACCCAGAGTGTCATCATCTAGATGTAGCTGTTGGTTTTCTTTGGATAGGCTCTTATTTAAGCTGCAGATTCCCTGTGATTAACCATTTGACACGTGACCCTGACCTGCACACACACAGACTGTGCTGATGGACCGAGCCCGCCTGGACGCCCTGGGCCAGCGGCTCCAGATGCTGGTCGTGGAGGCATCGGTGCTGCTGCTGACCAACGCTCAGTGTGGGAGTGCCGTTTTCTCCCTGCAGGGGTTTGTAGGTAAACTCAGGCAGTCCATCACTGCCCTGCTGGAGGGCAGTCACACCAGGTAAGAGGGGGATTTGGTGATGCATGTACTGGCTGTCATGGGGAACAGGTATCGTATGAGAAGGAAACCAATGGAGGCGACAGGAGGCAACTAGCTTGTCAGAACAGATCCAGCTAACCTCATTCTTTCTGTTCAAGAGAAGCCCCGTCATGATTAGTGGATAAATGTGGATCAGCAGCTTGTGATACTCAAGGCCTGCTCACACTCCAAGCTGCAATAAAAATGTAGCACGGGCTACTTCTCCCTTAATCACCTTTATTAACATGTCATTCCACTTAATCTAAACCTGAGAGACCTAGATGTTATTAAAGACCCTTATTTACTGACTGCCACGAGTCCCAGGACTCTTTGCTCAACACTCATAAATGGATAATAAATGGATAAATTCATCGGCCTGTGACTTAACACACATCTAATGAACTCTGCAGGTAATTTGTCTCATGCTGCTTTCTGGTGCTGCAGGGAAGCTGACCTGAAGGGGGCGTTGCTTGGGCTCGGGGAGACAGTGCTGCAGCTGGTGACCGAAGCTGTGAGCGGCCAGGGAGGAGCAGCGATGCCTCAGGAGAGCCAGGATCTGCTGAAGGGACAAATATCCGAGCTGTGGAAGAACAACAATCCTGTCCGCACACTCATAGGTCAGGCTGAGCACAAGAGGGCTACATCAATGATTCATTGAAATACAAATGGGGGGGGGGAAATGGTATAAATCCACATATGAGATTTTAGTTTCTAAGTATTTATAGCTGGATATTGGTGGTTGTTATTTTCATTTCATTTAAGGTGTGGTTTAGACAATTGTGTTAGTTTGTGAATGCACCATTTTCACTTGACAAGAGAAACGTGCCTTGCAAGTATTTTCATTATCGATTAATCTGCCCATTACTTTCTTAATAGACAGCTACGTATGGTGACATCATCACATCAATCGTTTTCTCCAACCAACAGTCCAAAACCAAAATATATTCAGTTTGCTCTCATATCTGACAAAGAAAAGCAGCAAATCTTCACATTTGAGGAGCTGGAACCAGAGGATGTTTGGCATTTTGAAAAATTATTAATTTGAGGATCAAAATAGTCACAGAATAATGAGGTATATGGTAGTATATTTTAATCAGTAGGAGAGAACATGCGTTATAATGTCATTTAGTTTTGGTTATCACATGTCCACGTGGATGTTTTTAAAGTTGGATTTGTGCTGCTGCAGAGAGCTGACTTCTTTCCTTCTCTCTCTCCCTCCACCCCCTCATCCCTCTCTCCATCAAACACAGGGGAAAGGGTTCAGGGCTTCCTCCAGGCCATGCTGCAGGGCGGCCTCGCTAAAAGGAGTCCAGAGCTGCCCGCACCCCTCAGGCTGGTGAGCGCCGAGCTAGCCGAACTGGGGACGGCCTTTGGGCGAATCGTCCACTTCAACCGAACGGTCTTTGGTCCCTTCTACGCACCCATCCTCAGGAAACTGCTGTTCCCACCAGGAGAGGCCGAGACCGGTGAGGACTCACGCTAGGCTGAGGGCGACCCACACAAAAGCCGGTGACCTTAACATAAGATGCCATTTGGCACTGAATGTGTAGCTATAGAGTGTAAATACAGTAAATGTTTGAGGGAAAGACATGAAAAAAAAAATTGTATATTATTATATTTTTTCAGGTGTTTAACAAAAAAGTGTAACTCAACAAATTTTGTGAAACAAAATGAGCAATAGTTTTCACCCGGACAAGAGTAACAAATAGTTTGTAGTGTGTTAATGAAAAGAGTCATAACAAGAGACTGATAATGAAATGACTTTGAAAAGATCAGCTGCCTGAAAAAAACACATTTGTTGGTTTAACTTCATCTCAAGATAAACACCCTCAGGAAAAACATCAAGTACCAAAGATTATGCTAATAGTTTGTAAATAATACTTATGTAGCTGGTTTCTCTTCTTATCTTTATGTTGACAGATGTTTATGTATAATTTACCAAAGACTGTGTGCACTTTTTATGATTCTTTTTTTTTTTTTTGCACGTTTGATTATAAACCAAAGATATACTCAATGTTTCCCCTAGAGTAGTTGGTATTAGTGGGAGGTGGTGTACCAAACAGGTGCTTATTTGTATATAAAGTATATATCAAATTGATTAATTTTCCATTTTTCGACAGCCCTGCTTCACTCCACTAAACAAATCAAAATACTGATATCAAAATTCTGTAAGGCATCACCGTTCACCTCGATGAATGGAAAACAATATTCTGGGAGAACTATTACTGGATACACTTATAACGGGCGAAGCTAAACACAAAACCAAACAAACTGAAAGCTTAAAGGTGCTATCGATAACATTGATAACATTCAACCACTAGATGTTGCATTCTCCTTCCCCTATTCCATTGCATTTACTTTACAACAGATGGTTGCCAGTTTGTTGGACAACCTGCATATTTTATGCCGGAGTAGAGTGAGATGATGAATCTTTGATGAATCTTTTATGGTAAAGTCATTTTGCAACATGTAGCTATAGGTCTACATTAGGTGTGTGTGTGTGTGTGTGTGTGTGTGTGCGTGTGCGGCACTTCTTCCCCCGCTGCCATAGTTTCAGCAGGGAGATCAGCTGTTCTAGCGCAAAGCATTGTAAAACACACTTCATTCAAACTCGACAGAAACAAAATAAAACTCACCAAAACCGTCTTGGTTAGTCTTTCCAACAATCACCAACCTTGGTTCAGTCGGCCATCCTAAATCCTTATTTTTTGTTTTTTTATTATTTGTCTGAATAAAAATGTTATCATTAACACCTTTAAACAGAGCGCTACAGATTACTCTCTTGAAACCTGTAATTTTGTAGTTTTTCTTATTACTCAAGCGAGTTTCACGAGTCAGCTAGCATATTTTCATATTGTACGAAAATAAATACACCAATGAATGAATGAATATATTATAATTTGCAGAACGGTTAGCATAAGGGATTTGTATCCATAAAACATGCTGGTGTGGTCCTTTAACAGCTCTGAGCAGAACTTGCGCGAGTCACAGAGGTAGCATTTTCTGAAACATTAAATTCTTGGTAATCTTTTGAAAAGGTCTTTTATCAACACTTCCTGCTGTTTTGAAGGTATACATACAGTCGGTTTCGTGTCACAGTTGAGGGCGTGGTTTAGGGCTGAGTAGTCGTGGGGGAAACAATCCTTTCCCCCCCCGCCCGGATATGCTAGGAAAGCGCAGTTTTTAATATCATAAATTTACGTACAAAAGTGCCAAGTCTTATATAGAGTCTTTGTCCTCACTCGACAAAGAACGTTACATACAAAAATTGGACAGAATCTGAGTAGATTATTGTCCATATCTAATAAAAGACTGGACAAATGATACAACTAAATGGCCCGAGTATCATTCCCAGATATTTTCTGCTATCTGGTTGAATCGCCTGGTGAGTGACATTTACTCAGTATATAATGAATTAAACCTTTATTATATCAATTCCCTACAGCCATATAATGTTATGATGTAATAAACTTGAATATTTGAGTGAAGTCCATGCAGTTTCAAGACAGTAGCAACGTTATTGTTACTCAATGCCATTAGCCTATGTTTTGACATGTGCAATAACACGTAGGGATTTACACACAGTGAAACCTCAAGAACTGCAGGTCCTAAGAAGCTCACAACTTCTTCACCAGTGGCTTTGTGGGGGTTGCAATCCATCACAAAATGTCTAGGTCAGACACTTCTGTCTAGGTCAGACACTTATCTGTTTTGTTGTGACGTGAAGCCATCCTGGAGAGTGACAGAAAAGCCTCATCAGACCTGAGTTGCTGTACAGGGGGATGGTACAGCAAACCTGACTGTCTCCTATCAGATTCTATCTCTCTGTTGGATAAAATATAAAACTTTAGGTCCAGATTTTTTAGGTTTATTTGACGTGCAGAAATCCACACAGCAGCTTTTGAGCATGGCAGCGAATGCTTTGTTTTCCCCCACGGCGTAAACCGGATGTGACGTATTGTGGCCGTTGCCAAGAATACCGACTGTATGTATTTCCAGAATACTCAAAGCTTCCTTTAACCATACAAATAAAAGAATATTTAGTCTGTTGCACCATAAAATAGCTTTTTAACCCGTTTCTAAAATGCAACTAGATTTACTAGTCCAGGTAGCCAGAAATATCACAGCTCCTTGCACATATGTTATGGCACAAGTTACTGTACTGTATATAAAAATAGAATCTAATGGAAAGTAACATTATTATAAACAAATATAACTCACGTAAAACTTTGTATTTCTTTATTTAATTGGTTAGAAGAGAGGATTCTAGAAATACCATCAACACAGCAATAATGATCTGGCACTTTAAGAAATCAGATGCTTGGCTCTGTGACTTGAATGTAATATGACACATGGTACTCACAAACTGGGGCTAATTGCTGGGTGAGATTAGAAGTCGCACCATTCACTAATCACTACAGCAGGGGAAACACTGATAGTATAATTGTACATTATAATTACCATATTGATATGTTGTCGCTTTGAATTTTAAACAGCTGGTGTAATGTTTTCTTTGTGTTTTACTTTTTAACCATAAAACAAAATCAATGCTGACAACAGACTTGAGAGGGATTCTTTTGTCATTGTATTATTTAATTTTTCATTAATATAATATTGCTTTGAAATTTGAAACAGTATCACATTTTCATTGACAAACCATACTCTGTCCACAAACATGGGCAAAGCATTGTATGCTGGTACAGTTTTTTTTTTCTCTACACTTTGTTACATTTCTGTTTTACCCTTAATAACTCCCACAGTTACTATCTCAGTCCAATAGACCTGGATCAATAGAAATGCTCATTAATGGTCTATATATCATTAATGGTCTACCGTGCTCTAAACATTACAGTACCTACAGGACAAGATCAGAAAGTCACATGGAGGCCAGGAAATAGACCTGACCCTTTTCTGACTGACCTCTCTCTCTCCAGACAGGAGTGATACACAGGTCCTGTTTAGCCATTGATGTGGGACAACAGGTTACCTTTTCGTCTGTGTGTTGGGGTTTCATATCAGGGGGCAGTGGAGGAGCAGGGGATATACAGAGTGAGATCTAAATGTCAGAGTAGTAGCGCTGGTTGGCCCTGCGTTGCATAAGGCTTACCTCTCGTTTTCTCTCTCTCTCTACCTTTTTTCCACTGCTCTGCCCACTAAACTCAACACACACACACTCGCATCGGGCTGCTCCCCTTCAACTCACAGCTTGGTATCCGGAAACTTGAACGTTGGGGTGAGCTACACAAGGAAAACACCAAAATGTTAAAAAAGACTGGTACATGCACAGCCAAATCATGCCACCAAAACTTGCTTTAAATAGCTGCTGCTCATTAAAGTGTAATGCTTTTATATTATGCATCCATACTGGAGCAGGTTGTCTTGGTGACACACAAAAATGGAAGAACATACGTGACAAAAATGCTGGGAGGAATGACAACAATGGAGACGTGGAGGGACGAGGATGGATCGCTGTGATGGCGTGTGACGAAGAGAGGAGGGAACATAAAAAGCGAATGGCGGATGAGTGAGAAGAGACGAAGACACTGCTACAGTACATACAGAGACTGCTCAGGCCAAGTGCATCAAAGGGTACAAAAAACACAAAAAAACACTGCCAACATGCATCGTCAGTGGAAGCTAACAGTCAGAACAGAGTGGCAATGACACAGCCACGGTACCGCACACAAGTCAGTCTCCAGACACACTATCTGCTGGAGAGGAGCTCAATACCTCACATCTCCTGCTGCAGCACACAGAAAACAAGGACGGTGGACAGTGATGTAACAGCAACGGTCCAAACTCCCATGAGGACAGACAGAAACAAGGCATACAGCACGCACAGTAGGTAGTGCACACAGGGGAGGACCCACAGATATGTGTCGACTCCACAACGAGCATTTTTGAGTCACAGTGCAGCAAGGAAATTCTTTTAAAAAAATAAATAAATAAACTCATGTTCTCAGCATAGCAAATCCATTCGCATTAACACGACACCAGAGCAACACTTAGATTTGGCTCTTTTAATGTAGTGGAATTAAATCTTTTCACTGCCGTTTATTTTCAAGTGACATACTTTGCATGTACTGTACCTAATTCTAAATTGGTGTGAAGCAGCATGGATACCTACCCATGTAATCATGATAATAAGATGCTATGTTGGGAGAAATGTGCACCAAATTGTGCTCCAGGCTCATTAATATACGAGTCAAATGAAATCGTGTTGTGGATCCAATGTCAGTACACTCACTATGCTTGTGTAATTCAGTTTGGTGGTACTCTCTTTGTCTTGGCTTGTTGGGATCCTTCATGATCCCGTCTTAATCGCTCTTTCCCAAAGTATTTCCCTCAGCCCCCGTCTATCAAAAAGTATCACAAAATGCACTAATGTCCTATTTGCACCGTAAGAAAAGAAAAGAAGGTATTAAAAGGGATAGTGCCACGTTTTAACACAGTGTTATTTTTTTTTTTTTTAAATTGACAAGAAGAAGATGCTGTGATTTGCAGTCTCTCGATGCTACCATGAATGCTGAGAGACTGCAGACAGGGCGGTACAAAGGCCAGAGCAAAGACTCTCATCTGGACAAAACTGTACCATCATGAGAACAACATCATCCCAGCCAGTCACAGTCAGTTTCACACCAGGAAATCAGAAGTGTTGTCTTTTTTTTTAAAGTCTTTTAGAAGCAAGGGGGAGGCGTGCAGTTGTTGGGTGGTGGTGGTGGTCGGGGGGAGGTGGGGACTTTAGTTGATTATAGATAACCGAAATGACGTAAGGCTGTTGTCCTCGGTAAAGTGTAGGAAAGTTGTCCTCCTGTGTGTGTGTCTGTCTGTGTGTGTGTGTGTGTGTGTGTGTGTGTGCGTGTGTACGAGGGTTCAGTTCTTGGTCCGTTTGAGTTCAGACATCAGTGATCGATTCACGACCAATCCATCGTGTTGTTATGAGTATTGTACAAATGCGTAGAAAAAAAAACAGGTTCTTTGCTGCATGTCGCTGTTTTGTCTTTCATTGATTTAATTGTCCGTCTTGCATCCCATGCTAGCAAAGCAGCCTCCTCATAGTGCCTCACAGTGGTAGATGCCTGGTAAGACAGGACAGGCTAAAGATGGAGAAAGAAAAATATATATATATATAACTGTCTTGAGGCAAAACAACAAAACAATTCAGAATTAATTTTTTAAATAAATAAAAGTAATGTTGAAAAAAAAAAAGGAATCATGCTTTTATTTTATTGACTAAATCTTTGATCTCTGCGATATGAAAAGGGCACGTTAAAGCGAAAGTTCAACGTTTCGGGGAAAATGACAGACAATATTGATACCACTCTCACATCTGTACGGTAAATATCAAGCTACTGCCAGCAGCCGGTTAACTCGGGTTAGCACAAAGACTGGAAACAGATCTGTCCGACGGTTAAAAAAAAATCCAGCTACCAGCACATCTAAAGCTCACTAATTAACATTTTATATTTCATTTGTTTAATGTATCCTGTCAGTACAACTGTATTTTCTTTATAATTTTACATCACAATGTCTGCTGTATTAGCCATGTGTTTACTACATGTTTATTTGCCTTTTGAGTGGGAAAGTGAAATCGGATCACAAGTGGTCACTCAAGACGCATGTGGAGACACGTGTTAATGCCAGGTCTGAACAGAGGTGTTGGTAGCAGGATTTTTTTTTACCTTTGGACAGAGCCAGGCTAACGGTTTCCTTGTTTCCAGTCTTTATGCTAAGCTAAATTAGCCAGTTTCTGTCTCTAGCTTCATATTTACTGTACAGATGTGAGAGTGGTATCAATATTCTCATCTTACTAAAACAAATAAGTGCCTTTCTCAAAATGTTGAACTCTTCCTTTAACACTTTAACAGTTTAACACACTGACCCTTTTGGTATAACACACAAGCTTGTAGTTTGTACTCAATATCATAACCTTTCCGGGAATTAAACTAAGCCAATGTGTTGTCTAGACACAGGGTGAAATAAAAATGGGCATGCTCGTTTTGCCTGCAGAGAATCAATTTAAAGAATGGCCTGAAACAGAAGAAGAAGAAGAATAAAGATGCAACCTCTGGGAGCTATCGGGGATTTGGAGGCAGATGCAAGTTGAGGAGGAGGAGGATGAGGAGGAAGAGGCAGTTTGGTTGAGAGAGCAGGGCCACTGTAAAAATGAGATCAGTCCAGGATCATCCGTTCCAGGGCTCCGCCATTGGCTGCAGCAACAGGCGAGGGAGGCTGCCGGGGGGTGTCGGGGAGGCACGGGAGAGAGAGCCGCGGGAGTGTTTGTCATGGCGGGTAAAAGAGGTTGGTGTGGGTCGCTGGGCAGGGCAAAGGAGGGTGCAGGAGTAAGCTGCCCTGAGGGATGCTATACCATCACAGTGAGAAGGCACGGGGCTCGCATGAGTAGATGTGTGCATGTGTGAGAGAGAGAAATAAAGAACCGGATGCAGAGGGGAGAGGAAAGTACGAGGGGGTGCAGAGGAGCGGCTTTGGGGATCCGGCCTCAGAATATGGTGGTCTCGTACTTGGTGCTGACGGGGCGCCTGTGGGTGTCCCGCTGGTCCAAGAGCCAGGTGGTGCTGCCCAGGGAGTGCATGTCTGCGTCCATCTCCAGGGGGTCGATCTGCCGGGGGGGAGGGAGGGAGGAGGGACGAGAGGAGGAGGGCGTGAGACGGGGCGGGCAGTGGAGGGCCATCGCGCCACACTGACGCCACAAGTCCTCAGCTCACACGTGCATGTGGATTAGAGGTACAGTCCAGTGATCAGGTTATAATCACAGACACTCAGGGCTCAATCCACAACATGGATGATGTCTGACAGGAAATACACTCAGCCTCTTGTAAGCAGCAGCAGTAAAACCAAAGCTACGACCCTCTGGGAGTTAAAGAATACACTGATTAGTAGTTCAGAAGCAACATGTGCTCTACACCAGTGGCTCATATACAAACAGGAGTGCTACTGTCGTAATATAAGCAAGTCAAAACACACTGATTAACACTGATTTACTTAGAGCTACATATGAATTTGAAAAGGTTAAAAAATCTCAAGATACATTTGAAAATTGCCTGCATATGGAGGACATCTTCAGTTCAACGTGTCTTAAAAAGATAGCTATACAAAAAAAATGAGAAAGGGAGCTTAAAACCATCCAACAGAGACAACTTCAACCATCTTCACTGACACAATTAAGCCAACAGTCCTCATAGAAGCGTATATAGAGAGATGGTAAATCACATCAAGAAGAAACCCTCTCTTCCCTGAATGTGTTTAACCACAGAACTTTTTCTGAAATGTAAGATGAAGATGAGAGATGGGAAAG
The DNA here is from genome assembly GCA_916701655.1 of Sebastiscus albofasciatus. Taxonomy (NCBI): domain Eukaryota; kingdom Metazoa; phylum Chordata; class Actinopteri; order Perciformes; family Sebastidae; genus Sebastiscus; species Sebastiscus albofasciatus. The sequence continues at coordinate 151,138 of CAKAOI010047302.1, forward strand.
TAAAAGGGATGAGGAGAACGCTTATGGTTGAAATATTAAGAACCACAAAACTAGGAGACAAAGTGCACTGCGGCACGCCAACGCCAACAACAACAACAACAACAACAACAACAACGACGAAAAAGAAAGAGGGGAGGGATCGGTGTGTAAGCAGATGTGTGTGGTGATCACAGGTTGAATAGAGGAAAGGAAAGAGAAGGACCTGGACTCCAGGGCTAACAGAGTGCAACGGGAGGAAGGAAGGACGGTGGGTAGTACACGTGTGACAGTGACAGCAGCGGCATTCGAGCAGAGGGGCACCCTGGGAGGCAGGAGGACCAAGAAGACAAGAACAAAGACATGTTAAAAAAAACGAGAGAGCATAGAGGGACAGAGCATTTTAAATGCACCCAACGGACAAAGACGAAATCCAGTAGGAGCAGTTCGTCACCTGTTTAGCACTAAAGAAGGCAAATTATATGCCAAACATTACTCTACTGCTCATGTTCTCGTCATAGAACGTTTTTTTTTATTGTCTGTTAGTTAAAATTCTCCCTCTGCACGGCAGCTCTGTCAAGCTTTGAAAGGTTTCCCCACTGTGTGGAAGCCAGTCCCGGATGCTAACTTTAGCTCTGTCATTCTCTTTAACTCCAGCCAAGGTTACCTGAGATTCACAAGCATCACGTTTGTCGAACACTTTGGTTAGTCCTCATCATAACATGATTTTTCTCTTGTAACTTTAAAAGTGAATGCATTGTTTGGAACGGACAAGTATGTAAGCTAAGCAAGTCAAACAGGGTTACGTCAACAACAGTCTAATCTTATATTATTCCTCATCATACTTATGATACTAGTCTAGGATTAACTAGCTTTACACTGCAAAACAACAACAATGGTGTTTCTTCATTGCCATGTTTGTAGTCTTTTAGCACAATACCATGTGTTGAAACATTTGGAATCATCTGTTATGCTGCTGTTTTTATTCTTTCCTTCAATAATGGCTATTTTAACAGAGATAGAAATAATATAATTCAGACACTAAATTATTCACATGTGAAATAGTTTTGACCCCAAAAGAAGACTAATTAAATAATTCAAACTTCCGTTTAAGAGATAAGATATTCCTTTATTAGTCCCACAGTGGGGAAATTTGCAATGCCGATGTCCCCATAGTGTTGCATGATAGGGGAGGATATTGTTTGATTTTTGAATTTATTTTCCAGTCCAGAAAAGCACAAGTGACAATTGCAATTGGGCTCTAAATATTTGGGAAGCCGTTTTTCTTTGGACCCTCTGCTGTCTACTCAGTTAGTAGGTTAGACTGAAGAGGTTTAAGCTAGAGCTGGGCAATATGGAGAAAATCAAATATGATATTTTTGATCAAATACCTCAATAAAGATATTGCGATGATATTATAGGGTTGACCATTGGTGCCTTAACAAAATATTCACACAATGAGATTTTTGATAAACAATCATCAGTAATGTGGCTGTAATAACTAAGTGGGGAAATGCAAATAATAGAACAGCTAGAACAAGTTCAGAAAATGACATCACTTTACCGTAATGCAGCCTTTAAAACAAGGGAAAGACAACACAAATGTGCTATATTACGACATTATGATATCCAAAATCCAAGACGATATCTAGTCTCATATCGATATAATATCGATATACTACACAGCCCTAGTTTAAACGGTTTTGTCAGTCCATAATATGTTCAGCTGGTATTCTCTGATCCAATTTCCAACAGTGCTAACCTAACCTTCTATTTATATTGTGAACTTTGAAGAATAGCTTTGCTAAAGCAACACACCTGTTAATTCCAGCTGGTTATAGGCTGCGTTATTGTGCACTTGACACCGAAACAGAAAACCTGTTCCTATTTAAATCTGCACACATTTTGATGCAACGCTTCCAGTTCCAGTTCCTTCCAATTTCTTATCTGCTTATTTAACTGTTGCTCAGAGCTACGTTTGTCTCTTTCTGCCCTTTGAAAAATATAGAGCAGTCCTCTCAGACATCTGACTGTAGTGAATCAAGCTTTTATGGCAGGCGATTCCAAACGTTTGAACGGTAATGTGTGTAGCCATCAGGCGCGTATTCAAGACCCCTTTACAGCATTTTTGTTTTACAACAGAGACAACATTTTCAACAAACTCACGGAGCTAAACGTTAGAAGCTGTCTTTTCAGGTGGAAAAATCATCTATCGACAGCTAGAAATGAGAAGTCTGCTTTTGTCTACCTCTGTCTGAAATCAGAGACCCACTGTTTCAAATATTACAAGTAAATCTGTCGCAACAGTAACTAAGGGGGGGTGGGGGCTAAGCCAATCTCTCCTTGGGGAACATTTTTTAAAAAAACTGTACGGTGTGTTTAAACCAACTAGACTCGGGAGCACTCACATAGCCATAAAAAACATTAAAACAAATTGCAGCAGATAGGAGTCTACCCCCCTCTCATTTAAAACTTAAACAAGCAGCCTGTCTCATTATGCAGCTCTGTGATTACTCCATATATTATCCTTACAGGCAGGTAGTAAAACAAAGTGATTTGTGCCTCTGCATAAGCATGTGGTCTAGCGGCGTGCATGCTCCCGGCTGTGCAGCTCTCTCAGGTGACAGTGATCACTGAGTGCTCATTATATGCAGCCTGAGAGGTCAATGCATCAACGCGTAGCTCAGGGTATACGTGAACGTTCACGCAACACACTCAATCAATAGTGACGAAGCAGCGGAGGATGGGTCCAACCGGCGGGGCCGAGCCCGCAGAAAAGTCCCAGAGGAAATCATATACCCGCCTGTAAGCAACAAATAAAACTATGCATTCATCATGTTTCGCATATGCACAAGAAAAATAAATAAAATCTCCCCTGATCTGAGTGAGTCACAGAGTTGAGGGGTGGGCGGGATGAAATTGGTAGCAAAGTAGTGACTCATCACTTTCTACCACACACACAGCAAATCTTCCTTTGTAGGTGGCCCATTGGGGATTCAGAGGCAGGGAAGAAGTCGGTCACGAGGTCTGTGTACCTTTTCTGAATTATGATTGTACAACGCAGTGTTTCAACTCCCCCCCCCTCCTGTCCTTTTAACAAGTAGAGCAAATTCAACGCTCACAGATACACAGGTAGTGAGATACACAGATTGAGTTGTAGGGTGGTACTCACTGCTGATCTCCGCATGCTGTTCCACGACTGAGATACAGGACGGCTGGCTTTGGTCTCTACGACCTCTGAGGTCAGAGACGTAGGTTGGGCGTAGTGTCTCGCCCTGGCTTGCATTGCCATCTGATAGGCCACCTCAAACGCCTGTCCCAGTGTTAGGATGATCTCGTAGGTCTGTGTCTGCGGGAAAGAAAAAAAATATTAGGTAAAAAATCAGGAGACCCTGAACATAAAGTAAGGTTTAGCGGATAAAGAAAGAAAAATGTCAAAAAGCCACCATTTCAGATAACTGACATAAAACAACTTTTCAGATTTAAACTGCACTCACATTAACCTCGAGAGATGTAGTATATGAGCCCTTTGCTTGTGTGCATGACAGACCATTTAATTTCCCTAACGACCTTTAACATTTGGTATTAGTTCTTTAGAACAATTTTAACAAGAACATTTAAACCTGCAGCAGGCAGAATATTTTTGGCATCATTGGGCAAAAGTTCCATAATAACCGTTTAGCATATTGTCCATGACTGGAGACTTTGGCCAATCACAGGTCATTTCAAAGAGAGAGCGTTCCTATTGGCTGTGCTCTGGCTGGTTGGCGGTGCTTGGTATTTCCTCAACTGATCTCAACATGGCTGCCGGGTCACAAACTTTCTCATTTTACAGTTAAACAGTATACTACAAGATGATTCTGATAACGTTTGAGGAGAGAAATAGGCATTACAGTAACAGAATATTGATTCATATTTGAGCAGCGCTGCCTAGTTTGACCGTTTGATCTGAGTTTGTGAGTGATTGACAGCTGCTCAGACACGGCAAGGCTCCAGCTCGGCTCTGATTGGTTGTTTTCCTCCGGTCTGTGAAATCTTGCAGATGCTATTAGGAGTACCAGATGACACAGAGGATGACACAGAGGCACATGATTTTTTTTCAGATTACCTGTCTCATGCACTACTGTCAGGATATAGTGACCGTTTTATAAAAATAACTATTTTTAATCATATTTGCTCCATTTCTACCCACTGCAGCTTTAATGACTCGTGACTCTGTTTGAATATTGGTTTAGAATTACAGTTATTTCTTGGTTTTGAAATGATCATTTTCAACAATCTGTTGTGCGTCATACAAAAAACACTGCTCTGCACACAAAAACGCTGCTCTTCACATTGTTTGGATAATTACTTTGTATAATTATCAGCTGGCTCTTGTCTAAATATCATGCATATTTTTCAGAGAGAAGTGAAAGCAATTTTTACACGACATTCTGCAACGTGGAGCAGTCGTGTTAAATACAAATAAGTGAGGTTCAAAATTGTGAAAACTTTGATCATTACAATTCAGTTAAAAGTGTTTCCCTGCAGTTACCCGACGCTCCACAGTGGTCCATCTGACAAAGAGAAAAGATCGTCTTTGACCTTTACAGAAGCTGAGACACAAATTACAACATAATCTGTGCCTGTATATGAAAATGCCATGCATAGCAGGAGAGGAACTTCAATCAAGCCATTCAACGAGTCAATCAAGAAAATAATGGCCACAGGATGCTGCACGCAGTTTTAACTGCAGGATACGGGACATCCCACAAAGGACACTTTGTTTTTTCTAAATCATTCAATGATGAATTTACAAAAAACTGAAAGAATTACATGAAGACTTGAGGGTTTCATCGATAGATTGAATGGAATACAATGTGTATACTAGTACAGTTACACTATAAGCTCATATTTAGAGCTACATATATATATATATATATATTTAATCAAGCTGACTGAACACAAGACTAGTTCAGATTTTTCTTACTTTAACAGGATAGGGTTGTATTACTCACCACTTCCACAGTGCTGAAGACATGACAGAAGTGGTGGCCACTCTTTAGATCCTTGGTAATGTAAGCAAAAGTGCAGAGGTCATCTGGGTCTTGGGCGGCGCACGAGATGTTCCTGATCTCGTGCTCCGCAACTATAGTCTAATGGAGAAAGGAAGGAAGGAAGGGAAGGAAGTGAGTACTTGTGGGAAATCAACCACTTATCCGAGAGAATCCACTGCAATATTTTGGTTGGACAGATCGATATACACTTAGACACACAAACATACTTTCCCATTACCTTCGTGGCTGCATCGATGAACTTGACCCCTCTATAGGTAATGGACAGTATGACAACTGGACCCTTTCTTGAATCCTTTGATTTCTGCAACGGACACAATAAAGCACAATGGTTCATGCACTAGAAATAGAGAAATAGTAATTTACCAGACTGGGAAAAATTGTTGTAATTTTCTGTTGTCATTTCATGTCTGACATTTTTATTGTTTATTTTTTTTAATCAATAAAACACTTTTGATTTGTTCTTCAAAATGTCAGAGCAAATGAAATTAGAAGAAAAATATTGTTAAAGCTTTTCAGTAATACTTACCCTAATTTTAGCACAGGCCTCTTGTGTGGACTCGATCCCTCGTAGATCCCTGATTATCATTGATCCTAGGTACTGGGAGCGAATCAAAACACACGCTACATGTCAGCTACCCAGTACAGGATGGGGACACCATAGATGCAGTAAATTAAATGAAATAACTCTGTCAATCTATTTTATGGAACAGTAGGAAACTCTGTCATGTATACTGTACATAAACAACAGTGTATGTTTGCTTCCATGCTGAAATAATTAAAAAGTGACTTACGGTTGCCTCGTACCCGCAGGAGTCCAGGATGAGCTTCTCAGGCTGGTGATGCCAGGCGGACACCGTGGCGTAGGTAGCAGACTGGCTCGGCGGCCGGAGGTTCAAACGAGAGTCTTTCTGTCGTTCACTCTGTCTGTCCTGCGGAGAGGCAAAATCATTGGTTGGTCAACGCAACAAAAACATGAAAACATAACTAACATTCGTAACATCTGTTGCCGAGATACTTTTCTTCACATATACACACCCCAGTCAATATATACACTGCATTTTGTGCATATTAGACTTTTGATGAAGGCAACTGAAGTGTGCTCAGTCAGCACTTCAACATAAGTCCTTTTCGATCTGCTGGTACGCTCATAAATATTAATGCACATGGTTGGGCCTTAAGGTCAATGTGTTCTGTGCTCCGCTCTTTCATAAATCACCCGTCATAGTAAAATATACTACTGACAATAATCCACTAAGCATTTATAAAAAATGATAAGTATTGATTTTTAAACATGACTGATCCTGAGTGGTGCAGTCGTTCAACATTTCCCCTCAACTGTGCACGCTCCTCCGTGTTTTCTCTTTGACCTCAGTGAGTCAGAAACGAGGCATGTTTGTGCATGTGTCGCAGTTTGACCTTTGGCAAATGGTAAAATTTGATCACAGAGTTATTCTTAGTTCATTTTCTTGAGGAGGATGTGACGGCCCCTCTGTGTTTGGATCCTCTGCTGTGTGTGTGCTTTCTCTCTCCAAGGCTGCAGAACTGATTGGAGTGTAATCAGTGGCATGGGACTAGGTATGTCACAGTACCAGAAATCTAGTAGTCGATAACAATACCAGTGAATTTCCACAATTCTCAATACTAAATTCGATTCCACGGTAAAAAAAACAAAAACAACACTAAATCCCATGTAATTCAACATGTACTCTGTTATTAAAAACATTTGAACATTACAAAAAACAGAGGCATGTAGCCTTTAAGTAATAAATAAAATAATTGGCGCATTTTGTTCATTTTGGCGTATCAACGGCATGCTATCAATCGATAGTCAGACGACGGACACGCACATACTGACCGTGAATGCATCTGGTCCGTCAGCTCAAAGTAGCAGGAGCAGGAGCAGAAGGCAGAGGATTTGTTGTCGAAGCAAAAAGAAAACGCACCTATTTGGCAATATTTCACGTTTAATCCCAATGCTATAAGGGAACAATAACATTAATGAGGTAATTGCCGCGAGGTGGATGGAACTGTTACAGCCGGTGTGCACGGAACAGCGGTGCCAGGTAGACCCCGCAGAGGAGCCCCGTAGCAAAAGTGCTACTGGAGAGGCCAGACACACCGCCACCCGACGGATAAGATCAGAGTCAGCGCTCTGCACATGTTGACCGTCGTCTTTTCTTGTAAAATGTCCGGTGTAATCGGTAACATCGGTGTTGTCACAAGTTTATTAACCAGTGGGAAAATTTTCCTCACCGTCACATCACTACCAATGACCATTACAGGCATCATACGGTACCTTCGGTACTGTAGAAAAAGAGTACTGTCGCGTTTTTAGAATTTTGGCATCGAGTTGGTACCGAAGTATCGGTTCTCGTGGCATCCCTACATGGGACACACCTGGGCCCGGTGTGCTCCATGCTTAATAGCCTGAGCATGCAACAGTCTGTGTTTGGCACAACATCCCTGCAGCACATTTTCACACATCCACTCCCTACACTACGGACTCCACAGATTCCTCCCATACATTCTATTGACTTACTTTTTCTGTACTTTTCGGTTAATAAATGTATTTGATCAGTATATCTGTGTGTCTCCTGATTTTGTCAGAGTTCTAGAGCCGGGCTGTGACAGACAAATTGGGGCTCGTCCAATTCTTCTTTTTTGGCCTGGCTCTATAACTGTGACAAAGTCTGTGCTGCAAAAACAAGGAAAAGGAACCAAAAACCAAGACACACAGGTATGGTGTGAGAGGAGATCTGCCGAACACAGACTGTTGCGTGCTCAGGCTATTAAGCATGGAGCACACTGGGCCCAGGTGTGTCCTATGCCACTGACTACACTCTAATCAGGTCTACGGCCCTGGAGAGAGAAAGCACACACACAGCAGAGGATGCAAACACGGAGGGGCCGTCACAATGAACCCAAGAAATTTGATCCTCCGCTCCTCCAGTCACATGTCGAAGTGTCCTTGAGCAAGATACTTAAGCCCAGGTTATTCCCAAAGGCTGTGCCATCGTTGTGTGAATGAGTATTTAGATTAGATCCTGATGGGCAGATTGACACCTTGCATGGCAGCCTCTACCATCAGTGTATGAATGCTGACATGTAGTGTTAAGCGCTTTGATTGGTCGGAAGACTAGAAAGGCGCTATATAAATGCAACTCCATTTACCATTTAACTGAATTCATGTCAGTGGATGAAGATGTTGTATTGGATTTTTAGTTATTCAAATATTTCTAAAAATCAGAGCTACTCTGGAGATAAATTATCTTAATGATGGGGGAGTTAAAATACACTGAATAGAGCTGAAGACCACACTGCTTTTAGAAAGAAGTTAGTAAATTGTAAACTTAAAGGGGAACTACGCCAATTTTCAAAATTCATACATGTTATTTCTATGGTCTAAGACTGTCTAAAAAATATTTGTAAACATGAACAAATCTCTCCCAAATCCATTGCTGAAACTCAAACTTGTAATGTCATCAAGTATAAAGTCAACAACTGTCACAACTCAACACAATCTCTGTAATTTCCTCAGTCCAAAAGTCAAAATTTATTGAAAAAAGATAGATGTAATAATTTCCAAAATTCACATTTATATTCAGTCTATATTTGTTGGCATTTAGCCTTTCAAAAACATCATTTTCACTGCGGTCAAAAAACTGCTCCCCTGCACGCCTCTGTATTAACCCGGCAGTCTAGCAGCAATCTGACAGCACCATAAATTATATTTATATAGCCACAATAACCCGATGACAGACATTCAAAGCCTATCTTGCTCTTGGGTTCACAGTGAATGCGGTGGCAGATGAGGAGAGACCAGTGTGTATTCTATGTCTGAAAACTCAGGCAGCTGACGGTATGAAACCCAACAAATTAAGAAGACATTTAGAAACATTACATCCCAGTCATGTAATAAAAAAGTGGTTTCATAAAGTATAAGTGTGATACTTAAGAGGCAGCTACCACGGTATGAACTGTAGAGGTAATTCATATCATCTCACACTGTGCCGTACATACTGTCACATCGTTCAACCCTAATGACCCCTTTGCTGTTTTCTCTGTTTACACTCTAATGTTGTGGTTCTTTGGGTCTGCCAGCTATGATTCAACTCAACTAGCAGGTTTTAGTTTTGCAGAACAGCTCTGCGTGTGAGAAATGTGACTACAACTCCAGCAACAACATGTGACAAGACACCCTGACACATCTAGCTTCTGTACAGCATCCTCTATTATTCAGCTAGTCGCTCACTGAAATACATTCCCAGAAGACAATAGAAGTGAAATAAGGTGGAACTCACTACAGAGCGCGGCCTCTCGCTGTATGAGCGCAGAGAAACACTACAGTCTTGTTCGACTCCTCGCCGCCTCCGGTCCGACTCAGTCAAGGGCAGCAGCATGTCCATGGAGCGACTGGTGTAAGGGTCCATCTGGCTGAGGGGAGATGTGGTCTGGGAGAGGAGGTCATGGAACTGCCAAACACACACACACACACACACACACACACACACACACACACACACACATACGAGTATAAACACACACACACACACACATACACACAGCACAGATTAATGACTTGACAGCACTGTCTACATGCACTGGCTGGTTTCCCTGATCTACATCCAAGCTTAATCCTCCACAAAAGAGCCTCTTCCATGGAGATTCTCAATTCTTTTTAGCCCGGTTTAATCTGCCTGGGAAATCAGCCCTGAGTATTTAACTGTTGTGAACATAATGATATTGAAGAATCTCATTCCAAAATTAGATATCTGCTGCTGGAAAAAAAAAAGGATCCATTTTCTCACAAAATGATGTTGGCACAGAAATTAAGCTTGTCGAGCAACGTTGTTTAACTTCCATCCCGAGCTCTGTTTGGATTGTTGTTCAATAAGAAAGGTAACGGGGTGTCATCATCGATCTCTATTGAAATATTGAGCACTATAAGAAAAATATCTAATAAAACCCATTTCAAATTTTGAAAAAAAACATTCTGTGTCTTTTAGAGATGTCATTGATGCTAAATATGGGTTATATTGAGGCCATAAGCTTCTAATTGGGTGAATTGAGCACATCCAATCTATTAACCAAATTAGCGTTGACAGTGTTTCTGCACTTCGATGGTTAAATAGCAGCACTAACAATGCTGCAGCCTAATTCACACTCTTGGTGTTGTAAGGTGCTTTAGATAAACACATTTTCTTATCGCAATCGCAAGAAGTAAAAAGCTAACAGTAGGCAATAAACAAACTACACTACGTTCGCATGAGCGCGAGTATACACAACGAGGCTGTAAAGGCGGACGAGTCGGCGTAATGACGATTTTTAAACTCTTAAGCCCTAGGGTGCTGGAAGGTGTGGTTTGCCTGGACAGACATACTTCATACCCAAAATAAATCAAGAATAGCTCCACAACTACCAGGTCTGTATGCATGATCTTGATCTCTATGGATAGGTAAGACCCCAGAGAATTCATCTCCAGTGTAAGTAACACTGTGATTGTTACTATGCCTGAGTAAACTGTGATGAACCAAAGGAAAAATTTACATTTCTATTCTTGGCCTAAAATATTTTCTAGGTTAGACAGTGGATAACACCATTATAGCAATGATGCCATGCACAGAGATGCCACTGAATTCATTCAGCAACTCCTTGACTACAACTGTGTCAAAGCAGATATAAATAACACAAAGCACATAAATACTACAGAGGTTTTAGTCAGGATAGGACCAGGCGGACCTGACATTTGCATGATCTGTGCATCATCACATTCTACCATTGTGCACAGTATAAAACCAATAAAAAACAACTATATTGTGTAACTTTGACTCCAAATGGAGTAGTTTTATTATAATAATGAAATGTGATAGATAATAACAAATAAAATCAATAACAATGTAAATAAGATAACAAAAAATAATCCAAAGTCTAGTATGTACATTCAATATAAAAACGGTCAACAATATTATAAAGTAAAAATATAATTTCTCGTGCGTTGATTTTGTAACTAAAATATTGGACAAAATACACTTGGGGTGTTGTTTTAGTAGCGTTAAGGCCTCGTCTTTTAGAAACAATTCGGAAAAAAGACCACCGCAGCATTTAATTAAGTTTTTAAAGGCAGTGTCTTAACACACAGCTCGTCGGGTAAAAGAGGTTAAGACATGTAAAGGCTTCAAAATTCACAGGTGGCATATTTCCTGACGGATTTTATATCGTAAAACAAAACGTTACAATCTCTTAAGCCTGTGTTAACCACAGACCTTATTTCAGGCATCTAACTAAAAACCCATTAAAGAAACCCATCGACTTCCAGACGATGGAACTGGAAGTGCTAAAATGCTAACTCAATTCCGGGTTTTAGGACTCATTCCTGCAGCACTCTATGAAGACTTTATAATATTGTGAACTGCATCAGTTTCTACACCGCCAGTCTTACCATAATTGGGGACAGACGACGGGACTTCGATGGAGCCTCTTCATAGGGTCTCTCTGCTATAGAGGCAATGATCCTCTTCCTGTGGCCCAGGGCACCGATCTTAATAACCTAGAGAGGAAAGCATCAGGGCACAATATGAGACAGACTTCACAGCGAATTGTCACATCAATATCGCACACACAAGGATTTATTTAGACTAAGCTAATAGAGATATATCCAAAATACACTGAGACAGAGTTGGTGGCATGATGCACCCCTCACTGGCAGACATCCACGAGCAAACAGAAATGACTCTCGTCAATAATTCAGCCTCAATCTGTTTTGCCGTAAGCTTCAAGTACGGCACTGTCTCCTTCCTGGGACACTCTATAATTCACGATCCTTTTTTGGACATAGTGCTTAAATAACAGGAGAAGAATTTGGCGATTTATGGGACGATGACAGGCAGGTAATATGCAAAAAAAACAGGTGATTTTCAAATAACTGTATTACACAGATCCACTTCATTTGTCATAATTCAAATATGTTTTTAATTTACAGTATTTTTTATTTATTTTTTTTAGGCCTGCCACCACCCCCCCTCTTCGGAGGACTAAATTTACTTTTTATTCTTTTCGAATTAATAGCCAATAAAGGAGAAGAAAAGTGATAACACGAATAATAATCATAATCTTAGTCAAATCATATTAATTAAAAAAAAAAATTAAATAAATAATAATAATAATATAAAACAAAATGAAAAAAAGTAGTGGCGAATAGGCTGGCCACCTTAACGACATATAAACCAATAAACAGACAACAACAGTGACAAAAAAGACAACATTCAAGAGTTGACATGGACACATTAAGTAACCAGACAAATAGGAACAGACAAACATAGAACAGAGACAGAAAATAAGGTCCCTTTTTGTTCAAATGGGTAAAATGTGGTATAGGAAAGGGGTGGGCTTGTAATATGAAGATGATAGTAGTGACGGGGTGGCATTTAGTTAAATTTACGGTATTTTAACACTGCAAGTTCACCTGGCGCACGTCTAACCACAGTATCTCTGTCTCTTTAAACCTTTTACAAATGCCATATCCGCTTGTGTGGCTAAAACCCTCAGAGGAGGAACCATAGGTTAATTTTACATAGTCAAAACTCATTATCTTAATACTGTATATTTGCATAATTGGCTATTAACATCCATGCTCATCCAGTAAAGGTGGATGTCGAGTGATTAATGTTACATTCGCAATTATGTTGCCGGTACAAAATATTCCATAACCGGCTCGTATGGCTCTTTGTCTCGGGGCTTCAATTATTTATTCAGTGAGAGTCAGAGGCAGATGAGGCAACTGGTCTGTATAGTCTGGATTTCTAGTGCTGTTTTTTTTCTTATTCTCGTGTAGAGAATCCCAGTGAGACCAGTATGCATGAGGTGTGTGAAATAAGAGTAATAGTAATAAAGAGCCATGGGATTATGTGGGAATGTAAACCAGCTCGTAGATCAAATTGATGGTTGATGCTGAGATGCTGTAAGATGCTGAAAAGGATGTAGGAAATGTAATGGGCGAAGTGATTCCTGCCAAGATGCTCACAGGCAGTTCTGCACACTGAGAGTAATGTGCCCTGCTCTCACACCCATCTTTCTGTACTGCATCGCAGTCTGCTGGACGACATCCCTCGCACACTGCATATACACTATGTTTGGCTGCTGCTTTCTGCTGCTGCTGCTGCTGCTACTGCAGCTGTTGCTGCTTTCTGCCATTTTGCCACCACTGTCTTTGTGTGTATGCACAAGCTGCTTCTTCATTTACGACCATCAAGAATACTCTTCCGGTTGAGCTTAAAACTTGCAGACTTTCATTCTTTTTCCCATGGTGCACAAAAAACTACATTGGGCAACCAGTTAATTTAAACCATGATTCAGGTTTTTAAATGTAATGAATTGTAATTTTATAGTTGTACTGGATTAATATGCTTGTATATTTGTCCGTATAATCATTTGTGTGATAGAGACTATAATGGTGTTACATGTAAATGAATGTTTTTTAGTTGGGATTGTTCTGTGTTTAGCCTACCTGCCCAGGGACCGGAGATGGAAATTAGCCATTAGCTAAATCTGTCATAAATCATTCATCTTTTCTCATTTTGAAAGTAATGCTTTTTGTGCATGAACCTTGTTAAATAAAGACTAATAATAATAAACAAACCCATTTAAATGCAGTGACAAGTGGGGAAAATATGAATGCTGTAAACAAGCTCATCCACTGCTCCTACACGGCCTCCATGTGAGTGCTTATCAACCACATCAGATCATCTCTACGGATTGTCTGCTCGCCCGTCATGACATAAACACTGATAATGTCTACGTGATTGGTTGTTACTACTGCATCAAACTTACAATGTAACCTTGTAATAGCATCTGACAAGGAGGGAAATGTTTTTTTTTCCTTCTGAGATTGGTTTCAAATGAATAATTTTTTGAAGCCAGACAAAGTAAAACATTCAGGAAAATGTAATTTTGTTGTTGAGGAAGATAATTTGTCTTTCCTATCCCGTTAATCATCTTGCAAACCCTCAGATATATCTTGGTAAACCCATGGAGAAACCACTGCTGTAGTCTAAACACGCACAAACAGAGACAAATCGACACCTGCACACATGTTCAACCAAATTGGTACACGCGTTTCTCTACGACCCCCACAGCTTTTAGCCCAAAAGAAATTAGTCCTCCTTTGTAATTACAAATTATCATAAAATGTTACACGATTTCCATAAAGATTAAACCAAATTATATACTTCCCTGTCATCATTCACCATATTGCTCCTACATTTACATTTTATCGCATAGTTATCTACTAATTACTCAGTGATATTGAAAATGTTTTCTATCGTTCTATGCAAATGCTTCAATCATCGAGCACTTCTCTGTTATTTCAGCGTTGCATATTAAAGTGCTTCTTAACCCTCAAACATGATCCACAAATCAAGGTAGTTTTTGTGATTAATGATTAACCGTTCTGTGAGAACTGGTCCAGAATGTCTAAAGACATGAGTCCTTCAACACTCGTGTCTCTCTGTCAGAGCGTGAGACACTGAACAACGTCCTGCTCACCCATAAAAATCAAAATTGCATGGATGAATGTAAGAAATAGCTTCTTACATTGACAATCTCCAGCTCCCACAGGTTCTTAACACACTCCAGTGTGCGGTAACCACTTGAAAGAAAGTTGGGCAGATATTCATGCAGGCCAAGGCCGTCCAGCCAGGAGACAAGAGATGTGCTGCCATCACAGCCCAGTGCTTTTACCTGCAGTAAAAGGGAAAGACACACGTAAGGGAGCAAGTACTGTGACTTTTTGCACTGAGAAAATGATTTAAAATAGGCTGCAATTCTACCTCAACAAAGCTGGACACTGCTACTGCTGTTTTTAGCCATCCTAGTCGTGTGGCTCAAGGGACAGCAATGTCAACAGTCAGAGGTCTGGTCCCCAGAGGACGAATGCTACAGACTTTGGTGATCCTCTGACTTTTCAGCTAGCGCCACCAGCTCTTTGGTTAGGAATAAAACATGTTGACAAAGACTGGATGTATTGCTGTTAAATTTTCGACTATTACTAGGCTATAGGATGAACAGCTATACAGTCTGTGTTTCCAACAGGGGACTGATGCCGTTATTGAAGCTGTTATTGTGTGACTTTGGTTAGTTCAGATTCACCAAAGTCACACAACAGCACAAACAAACTAACCGATCGAGGCAGCGGTAGACCAGCAACCCCCGTGTTCTGCAAGGTAAAATTACAGTCTTTTTCAAATGGAGTCTGGTGGCTTTGTAGAGGGATACAACGGCTTCAGTTCCCTGTCGGAAAGAGCTGTCTGACTGCAAGGTAAAGTGGTATTCTAAATATAGCGTAGACTTAAACTAATATTGATAGAATATGTTTTGCTGCCGGCCCTGTCCAAGTAGTACATTGCTTTTCTGCCATGCGGTAACTCCCGTCTGCTTCTCCAAACTGGGGTCGTGTAGACAGTTATCTACTGTAGGTAATACACTGACAATGGATAAATACCTCATACAACCCCACTTCAAAAACACCCAAACTATCCTTTTAACATCAGCATGTTATCATTGTCTTTGTAAGTATGTTGGCACGCTGATGTTAGCATTTAGCTCAAAGTACAGCCTCACATAACCACTAGCATGGTCTTAGTAGGTTAGTCTTGTTACCGACATTCTCCATTTATTTTATCTTTCAATAAATTAGAAATGTTTTCCGTACTTTGCCACACTTTTTTCACCTACAACCCATGTGCAGCCTTAATTATACAGTATAATGTAGACCAATCCTTATTATTCCCTTCTCCAGTATTCCAAGGTATTACTTAAAATTATAGTTAGCAATATAATGCAATGAGTAGTCCTATTTGAACGTATCTTCATGTACTTTTGACTTGCTTGTCCTTAAATCTATATTATCTGTGTCAAAAAAATGTTTTCCCATTTACTGTTTTTTATTGGAAGGTTTTTTACTTCAACTCTGAAGAACCTCTGTATTTATCCATAAGTATAAAACTTGCCTTCCCTTTGCTGTGTATTTTCTATTTGTTTGCTTATCTACTATTTTTTATAAACATGACATTTTGACTGTTTTTGTTTCTGAGACACTGTCAGTCAGTGTCCTCCCTCAGTGCCGAGGTTAAGTTATGATGTTAAGTACCTTGGGCAAGCTGCGTGCCGCATGGAGGATTTTCTTTCTGTGTCCTGGGTCAGTGATCCCGATGTCTCTGAGATCCTGGTCCTCCATCACGTTACTTCCCTACATGTGCACAAACGCAAGAGACACACGCAAATAAACACATTCACACACAGGCGCACACGCAGTCGTACTCACGCACACATGCATGAAAACGAATAAACACATACAGACAAGCACATACAAATGCACAGAGACAATATGGACATACAGTAATACAAGACGTAAAAAATAAATCAGTAATTCATTATACTGTATATCAGTGCAGTCATTTAAATGTCAGCGCACACACACACACGCGCACACACTGTCATACAGTATTTACACATAAAAGGTGCTGACATATGACGAATAGCGTAAAAGTATCATGACACTTTCTACACTGTAACTACCAGGGCGACATTGTAGCTGTGCAAACACAGGTTTGCTCATAACATACACACATGCACACACACAGAATATGCACATCTCTGACACAAGCAGTAACAGCAGAGTGGGAGGACAATGAAGTCAAATAAATTGTGCAAGCCAAGAGTAATCAATCTGATCTGGTGCGACTCAGAGGGAACAAAGCCTTCATAACTGCAGCAGCATCTACAGTATCCCTTCGCTGTTGTGTTTCATTGAGGGGAAACCAAACAGGAAACAAGAATACTTCACTACAGTTTGTAACAATTCCTTAATTTAGGACGTAGAAACAATGAACAATAATCATTTTCAACCTCCCGAAATCTTGACTGACAAGCAGATTCTTGTCTATTTCATGTAGCTGTTCATATTTGCAGCTCCAGCTGCTTTGTCATCTTATTTCGGTTTATAGGCAGGAATAAAGATACAAGGAGAACCTTGAAAATGTGGAGCTAAGCGTTTTTCCCCTGTGGACTGCCGCAGATTGATTCTTCCTGGCCAAGAATGTTAAAATGTTCTGTAGTCTTTACTCAATCTGCTCTTACTGGATTGGTTTCAGAGCACAATGCAGCAGTATTCACAGGCCTGTATCAGGGCGCAGTTTGGAGATTACTCACTGATCGCTAGAATAAAAGGTCAAAATAAAGCGGGGTCTGATGTAAGTGAGGCCCAAAATAGCGTCTCCACTTTTATTAACGCAGTTTGAAGTTTGATGATGCCTCGGGAGACTCGGCAAACTTATTATTTCATGCTGCATTTGAAACATGTGACGGGAATGTATGGTTGAGTTCTTACATAGCTTATGAGCAATGGTAGTGTGATTTAATCTGATACGACTTGCAGATGTAGCCATGGTAGAAGTCCTTCATCTCACTAAATGCACTTAGTTAATGCAACAGTGAATTACTCTTTTGCTCTGCACCACAGGGGAATTGTTTAGAAAAATCAAATTTTGTTACGTTTTCAAGAGTCAGCCGGCATAACAATAATATGGCAAAGAAAGAAGACTTAATTTATGTGTTACAATATGTATGTTCAGTTCCACATTATAACGTTTGCCAAAGAGAGGGCTGCGGAATCTGATGCAATATTAATGCAGGGAAGATGCAATGTAAATGCATGATGGGTAACTTCTAAGATGTTTCGCACTAGACAATTTGCTTCATTGCCACAGTAGTTTGGACATCAGAGCAGCAGAGCATAACGCTACAGAAAGAAATAATGAATTATGACTGACAATGAATCCTACAAACAAATCCTGATGTCCACGTTCAGTTAGATTGATCACATCTGAAGCAAGTCTGGCAGAATCTAAAAGGGCACAATATTAAACATTCACAATGTCGGCCTGACTACTCTGACCTTTCCCTTGTTTGCATCCTCCACATCCTTGTAAATATCCACGGGTAATTTGCCTTGTGAAATTAATGATTTATCTCCTTGATGCATCAAGTCCAGCAGACACATTAGTCGTGGCATGAAAATGAACATCAGAATGCTTAATGACCCATCTTCCTCATCGCATTACGTCCCGGAAATCTTGATCAACATGGAATCTTCCAACCCAATAAGAGAGGGAGGGTGCTTTGTTTTCTTTCTCACTACTGTGTAGATATCTGTACACTTAGCATCGGGCACAGCAAGACGAAGATGAGATATTTGTGTCAACCAGTAAAGATTTTGCGATACGTTTAATCCTCAACTAGCTATTTCTTTAATATCTCTGGTTGCATTGGGCTACTATGGGAAATGCAAATCAATAAGCAGGACTGATTTATGGCAATATTGGATTTACAGGATTTTTGCATCAATTTAATCAAATACTTCTGTCAAGTATTCAATTCACTAGATTAGTGAAAAAGTATTTCAATTGTATCGTTATATTATTTCTTAATTGGAGATCCAGAGAGTATATTAGCCTATAAAATGTTATTACATAAAATAATATTACATTAATAAATGATTACATCCATATTAAAGAGGACCTACTATCGGACTCCGCTCCAGCTCTACTCTAAGTGACTTTGTTTGAGGACGTGCCGACCTAGCCACTGGGCAGGTATTATGCAAATGTATTACTTGGTGACATCACCACGTTACGGAAGAAAAGGCGGGACTTCAAACAAGGTGTTTCAGGCAGTTCAGGAGCAGTGTTTTTGTGGGGGAGAGTAACTCCCTTTGGCCTGGACTATGGACTTTGTAACTTTGCAGACCTTTTACATTCACAAAAAACTATATAACACACTAAAGGAAAGGGAAAAAGCATACATGCATAATAGGTCCTCTTTAAAGCCCAACTGATGTTTGAGGCTGATACCGATATCGCTAACATTTTTGATAAGGATCCTTGGGTGTCCAGGTGGTCTAGGGTTTACATACCATTTATTATGAACGCAACATCATCGGTTCAATTCCTTTGTTCCAAGTCATTTCCTATCTACTCTATATCCATCTCCCCTCATTTCCTCTCTGCTTGTGAAAAAAGGGATAAAATACACCAAGAAAAATGGATCCTTTAAATTAAATTTTTCACACTGTGATCACGAAATGCACTGAACAGGACATTTCACAGTTGAAAATTAAACTTGTCACTGTTTTCCGGTGGACAAACTATGTTTCTAAATGACCTCAAACATATATTTGGCATTTCTGTACTATACGGTCTTGTTACTTAGAAGCTAACATCTGCAGATATATCAGCTCGTCTAGCTGTAATCCATATCACACACCCCTACTGTATTCCTTTTACTATGACTGTACTGTATATACTGACTACAAATACTACTTATTTAGAGTTGTTGTCACCTCATGCAAAAATACAAATCCGAGCCTAAAGCTTGTATCTCCACAGCACCTCGTAGTAGGAGTGATCACGTGTTCAACAGGACTCCCATTATGTTGTGATCTCAGTAAGAAAAACAGATTAGAGAGCAGCACTCTTCAACTGGAACGCTTTATGAATACAACCACTTTCCCTCTGAGCTTACTGGTCTCACTTAAGTGAGCTCAGCTGTGACAAACTGATGTAACATATAGCCCATAGTGCTAATGCAGCTCTGTGGTGTGGGAAATGTCCGCATTTAACCTTTAGACCTAGTTATTTACTGTGTGCAGCCATGTTTTTTCAGAGTAACATGACCACGGGATAGAAAAAATGTAATGGTGTTTTCTACTATCATCAACAAATGCAATATCAAGTTCCCTCGCAATGTTCTCTACGGGAAACATGATAATGCTTTCAGTCAGAATGTGGACATCCTTTGAGCTGCAGCTGGATGAATCTATCAATATGTAATCTGATGGAGGCGTTTTAAAAATGCAAAACATTCATCCAAAGTGTGTCAATGATTTCCAGAAACTGTCTGATCATGTTTTTAAACCATCACAGTGGACGAATCATGTGGCTTTTGATAATTTACTTGCTAGTGAAATAATAAATTTGTAACCAAAATAAATGTCTGCATGCCAAAAATGTGTAAATGAACTCTTAAAAACCAGGAGTATACAGTACATAAATTAGGGATGTAATGGTATGTGTATTCGTCCCAAACCATTCGATACGGGACGATTGGTTCGATATGCAACATCCTTTCGATACGCCCTGTGACCTAAACAGCTGTTTGTGTCTACTACTCGCACGCACAGAACAGAATTTCTGGAGCGAGAGTTACCCGGAAAGGTTTGGCAGCGCACCAGTTGTTGTCTATCAGCTGTAGCGGCACTGTAGCATGCTAGTCAGCGTTGCCCAGTTAGTCAAGCTCAATGAATAACGAATTCTGTTAAGCTGTATGCCGACATTGTTTAGTCGCGTATATGTGTGGATGCACTTCATTTAATTTCCGACAGCATCACTCGAATGTGTCGATTAGCGGAACAAAACAAAAACAGACTGGACGGCGAGTCCTTTTCTCCACAGTGTTCAGGCTGCCTCCCACTGCAGATTCAGACCATGCCAAAGAAATAACTAATGCTATAGAATAATGCATGTTTTGAATAAATGTGAAAAAATGTAGCCTATTCATTATTAATTTTGTTTTCCCTGTTGTACCGAAAACATACAGAACTGTGACCCCAAAACCGAGGTGCATACCAAATTTTGTGTACCGTTCCACCCCTAATATAAATACAACATTAGCATGCCGCTGCAGTCTAATCATACATTGTGCATTTATTGCAAGACCCACAAGCAGAGCGTACTGGGTAGAGGATTTAGTGAGATTTGGCAAGCAAACCATGCAACTACAGCGAGTTTAGGTTTTGTTTGACCAGGTTATCTGACTGTATCTACAAGGAGGTCTAGTCCAGTGACTGTAAATCAAAAGATTCAATATAAGAGGGGGTGGAGGTGGCTTTAAAATTGTACAGTAAATGAGGCAGCGTGATTGGAAACGCTGGGAAAAAGTTAATGGTTGTCATTTGTCTTTCCATTGATGACAGCCCATACTCTTTAAAGGGATTCAGTGTGGGGCCATAAATCTTAGCAGGGTCATGCATTGCACAGGAGGTGAAGAGGAGAGCGGAAAGGGGGAAGGAAGAGAAACGGTGCAGGGGTGAGTGGGAAAGAGAAAAGGAGAGGGTGGGGGGTGAGTGGAGCTACTGACAGACAAGCAGAGGGTGAGAGAGCAGCGTGGTGACATAAAAAGACAAATGCAGCTAGGTTGACACAGGGGAGAGACTGGGTGATGTAAAGTGGAACCGACCCCCTGAGATGACGTGCCGCAGGTGACTCACCATGAATCGTAGGTCGTCGAAGCCATTGAGCAGGAACTTGCTCTCGTACTGCGGCAGCCCCACGTGCTCCAGCCACTCTCCGACCGGCTGGTCCAGGGCTTTACCACAGGCCCCATCTGCCGAGAGAGGGAAGCGCTTCAGCAGGGAGAAGCCGTTCAGCCGGTAGCAGCGGCACTCGGAGGACGACACATGGCATTGCCACATCATCCTCGGCCAGCAGAGGCAGAGCCGAGTGCAGCAGCACCAGGCGGGGTGGGGGGGAGACAGGGTCCAGGCCGGGGGTGAGGGGCTCCCGAGGTACGGGTGGGGGCCCAGCTAAACTCAAACACAGGAGGAGGGTAGGAAGTGCTGCAGGCCCAGCTCAAGCCCTGCAGGGGGGACTGACTAGGACTAATATACACCCACTGGTGTTAGTGTGACTGACTGAGAATGTCAGGCGAGGGTGGAGGTAGTGCAGGGAAGGAAGCCCATCTGAAGCTTGGTATAGTTAGTTATGTTGGACTGAGCCACTACGGCATCTTCCAACAAACAGGGTTCACTAAACATTCCTTTAGTGAGCAGATGAGCGAGTGTAAGAAGAAGAAGTGCCTAGCTAGTCCAAAAACCATAACAATTCTGAACACAAGTCAAGAGGCTAAATCATTTTGCAGGCTGAGGGAAAATGGGAACATCTATCACTAAATCAAACATTTTCATACATCACACATTATATTTACTCTACTAAAACTATCCCCTTTTTCTAAAATCAGAAATTTACTCCATCAGGGTGTAACACAGTAAATATTCAGTTCCCCCAAAATAAATTGGTCACGGTTTTCAACACATACTTGTAAAGCTCTGGCTGAGTCCCATGGCTTCATTGGTCAATCTCTTTGAGAGCTAGGACACGGCTCATATAATGAAGGTAGCAGCATTCTAAAGTACTGTTGAGGTACTCGTGTTATTTTTTCTGATCAAGGAATACACATTTGCTTTAAATCATTTTTTTCGTCTTTTTACTCCAGAAGCCACAAGGAGCGAGCAGGTCAGGTAGACATATTGTAAAATCCTACATCAAAAAAAAAAGAAATGTTGGCTTATAGGATTTCCCCACAGTGTGCTGATTTCCAAAACTCCTCAATTCATAATCAAATCCAAATATAGATTCCTTGATAAAGAAGCTCCTGGTAAGCTGTCTGCCAGTGGAGAAAGGCTCGGTGTCCTTGGTGGTGGTGCCAGTGCTGCCCAGCATTCACACACTCTTCACTCTGGCTGTGCGGCTCTTCCGCCAGAAGAGAACGTGCTTCTCATCTCTCAAAAGCTGTAAAATCCAAGGTTCAGATCCAACCCAACGGACGGCCAGGTGAGCCCCCTTCACTCTGACGCGAGAATCACTGCGGGACCACAGTGCAGGTTAAAGCTAGCTCCTTCCTGAGGCCCCCCCCTCCAGCTCCCACCCCAGCCCACCTGGTTCTTCTCCTCGCTGGGTACAGCTAGCAGCCTCTGTGCTCAGGGCAGAGGTTTGCTGCATCCCCTGCCTGTCTGAGACATGCAGGCAGGCAGCGCAGATGCAGTCACAGCAGCTTGCTCCTGGCTCTCACGCGCAAACCCCTCACTGCTCACAGGGCATAACGTCCTGACGCCGGCTATACTTCTACACGGGAGACCACAGATCTGCCTCAGCCTTGGCCACTGCTGCTGCCGCGTCCGTCCTCCCCACATCCACGACAGGCGGCACAACGGGCTCAGATCTTCCCCCCCTTCTCATCCGTGCAAATCCCTCAAGCTCTTCTTTTTTAACTCCCCCCCCCCACCTCCTCGTTCTCGTCTCTCTCTCTGCTTTCTTTCTCTCGCTCTCGATCTCATAGCCCCTTTCCCATACTGTGTGTGTGATCGCACTGCAGGGCTGCCGTATGCTGCCTGATGAAGTGGGGTGCTGCTCCACGTAACCAACCTCTCTCTCCCTCACTCTCCCACTTTATCAATTCCCCTCCCTCTGCTTCTCTCTCTCTCTCTCCCTCTGCTCTGTCTCGCTACCCTGCCTCTCCTGTCCTCAAACACACAGACTGGAGCAAACACACACACACTCTTTCTCTGTCTTCATCGTCTTTCTCTCTCTATACCCCTTTCCCACCCTTCTATCTTGCTCCCCTTTTCATTCTCATACAAATGCACACACACACACTGACTCTTCTTCCGTCTGTCTGTCTCTCACTAACCTTATCCCACCTCTCCCTCTCTCTCTCTCTCTCTCTCTCTCTCCCATACTGCACTGATTAGAATTGCAGAGGCACTCTGATCTTGCCATGCAGTGCAGAGAGGATACCACCATCAGAGGCAAAGGAGCAAGCACTGAGAGAGAGCCCCCCAAAAAAATCACAGTCCTCCTCTGCCGAGAATGACTAGAATGCAAAAGGGATGACGAAGACCCGATTCCTCTTCTGCAGGAGCAACGGCACATCTCTTAAAGGCTAACAAGGGATATCGAAACAAGGAGCCTCATTGAGCCCCCTGCTTGTTAGCAGACGGCTTTAATTCATTACATCTCACTTTGATGGTAGGACAAGGGAGGGCGGCATTGAATTCAAGTCAGCAGAAAGTCTCGTCCAGGAGGAGAGAAGAAGAGAAGAGACGACACACACTTCAAGTCCTGTCTCTTCTCCATCTCACCAAGTCATACAGCATGACAGAACAGAGGCAAACTCCATAGCCTACTTCCAGATGCTCAATCTCATATTAATTTAGAGCACAACAGAGGCTACTACTAGGAAAGAAAGCCTGGATAAACAAGTGAGATAATACATAATTAAGATGGATTTTGGGTAAAAAAAACAAAACTCTTGACTTTGCCTACACAATCTACACAGGAGGGTGGTAGACTTCAGCACCCACCTATGCAGGGCTGCTGCTGCTCACTGCGTCCATCACTGGTGTTATCTGGATACAGCTGCAGGCAGAGCGTAATTATGCAGGCTTTCAAGCTGCTTGCAATCACCTCACACATTCCCAGATGGGTAGTCAGCCAGTCGGTAAGGCAGTCAGGGCAAGGAGAAGCGGTGCCAACAGAGGGAAGCAAAGTGAAGGGCTATTGATTGAACCTCCTCTGTAATTGGCCGCCTGCAACCCCTGTTGCTCTGGCTGTTAACAATCAGGTAAAAAGGCCACGTCAGGTCTCCGTGACCCGTCAGTCATCCGCGAGGACCAACGCTCATCATTCGTTATCAGGGAAGAGGAGTCTGCTGTCAGATTTGCCCTGACTGAGGAGAAAGATGACGGAAGGAGGGAGTGAGAGAGAGAGACAGAAAGGGAGAGGGAGAGAATGAGACAGATAAGAGACAGAGAAAAGACTAATAGGAGGAGGCGATGAAACATATGAGCGAGATAAGATGGTAATAGGACGTAAGAAGGATTGAAGTGGACTAATTATGATTCACCACGAGATCCAGCAACTCCTCCTCCGTCTATACTCTTTTCCTCCTGAGCCCCATGCCAAAGTCAGCTCTTGCGCCACAATATCCAGACAAAGACTGATAAAAATACCCGCCACCCCATCCAATTACCTCCATTCATTTGGGACAGCAACACCTCCCACGGTAGTAGGACCTAATTACTGACTGACAGAGTATCCAATGCTCCTCCGTGGGGGGGAACTGGGTCACTGTCTTATCCCCTGTTAAACAGGCCAAGCTGTCAAATCTATCCAAGTGGGTTTCTTTACTGTTTGAGCATGGCTATAGGTCTAGACGTGGCTTCCGAGGAGCGCCCGAAAAGAACCTATTTAAAGAGGAAGAGGTAGAGGTTGTGCCGAGATAAAGCCGTGCCTCTTTATCAGAGCGGCAGAAAAAGCACTAGCTCCTTGTCAACACACCCAAGCAGTGGAGAAAATGAGCCGCAAAGCTGAATTAATTCAGGGGAAACTGAAGGCGGACTCCTTTTCCTTTGAACGTCAGAGTGTGCCTGTACACAAGCCGAGCCGATGCCTCCTGTGTGCTGTTAGCTGAGCTCTCTCTCCACTCCCTCTCTCTTTTTAAGCTCATTTACTCAGTGCTCTCTTAGCACACAATCGAGGAGGCACTCGTGATGGGCACGCAAACACAAACAACCTCATCCTTGAGCATGCAGAACGGCGCAAAAAAATTTGCAGGGCTGGTTTTTGTAGCCACAAAAATTAGATGTTCAGAAATCTGCTTTCCGGAGGATGAAGTGACCGTCCTGATAGGAAGGGGACAGCATACGAGGAAAAGGTGGATGGAATGAAAATACATGAAAACAGGGATAGAGGATAAGGTTTTCCCAGTTCTGTCACAATAAAAAGATGAAAGTCGAAGGAAGGGTGACAATTTAGGTTTCCATCTTTGTGTAATCTCTCTTATCTCCTTCTCTTTTCCCCTCCTATCCTCTCCTCTCCTCTCCCTCCCTCTCCTAGTGATGACTCTGAAGGGTACCTGTTTGTTCCCTTTCATTACATTGAGGAAAAAAACACAAATGACCTCTTTACAAAGCGACACGCGCAGAAACAGCAACAAAAGCATCTTCGCAAACCTCCAGAACTACTTGTGCACGATCTCCGATTAGAATCGGAGCAGCAACTGCATGACTCAGCTGAATCTGGGACACTTTCTGCATGCTGTTCTTCAAACAGGGCCTATAAATAGCACACACCTATACGTGTAGAAGACACACAAAAAAACAAACAACATATTTCCTCTTATGTAATGCGGGATAACCTCGGGTCTTAATTGTCAGGATAGCAATTAATCTAAGAATGCTCGGGTGTGCTGGAAGTCAAGTTACAATTAAAATCATAAATTAACACCGCAATGGAAACCAGGATTGCTTTGCTAATACGCATCTCCTTTTGGCTTAAAATAATGTTAACGAATATTAATATCGTGTGATGGTTAAAAGCAGCCTGGAAGGAAGTGATATAAATACACATTAGAGAACATTAAGATGAAGATGGTGAAAGTGGTTATGCTAATGATAATTGGTGTTGTTACCGTTTTGTATTGTGCATAGAAAAAGTTATATTTATTTCATGCTTTATTTTATTGTGCTTAATTGTTTATTAATTTGCTTCCCTTTTCTTTTTAAATGTATTTCAACTGTTGTTTAAATTGTCTGCGATTTTCTTTTATTATCATGCAAGGCTGCATTTTGTTTCTGAAAGTTTACTTTTGTTTTATTATTTGATTACATCAGAGAATACTCATTTACTTTCACAACAGAGTTCTAGTTATCTAAAGGCTTAAAGAAATCCACACTCTTCATACCCCTCATCTACAGTTCCCCTTCATAACGGAGAGTAGAATTGAATATATGAAATCAGGAGGATTAAATGAGCAGATGTCCTTAACATTTTACACACTCAGCATTTAGTTTAATTGGATGCATAGGTCAAACTATAACAGTAGTGACATTTTAAATTAATAGACATAGGGCCTGCAGTATACACTTTAAGTGTACAATATACATTTAAAGAGTGATGTAAGATGTACAGTAATATAATTACCTGACACACTGACACATGGAGGGTCAAATGGTGGTTCAGCAGTAAAAGCGTGTAATTTATTTTCTACTTCTATGCGTCCTTACTTTATGTCCTTTTATCACAACCACATATTTTACCGTTTCTGTCTTTCAGCTTGGGTGGTGTTCCACCTTGCTGTGCTCAGCAGATTGTTAATCAACGAAAGATATTGCGCATAACTAATGAACATTTTATCCTAATAAATCTGATGAGACTTTGGAAAGGCAGTCCTGTGCATACCCGGAGGAGCTGTTACACAATACTGTATGATGAAATCACCTTATGGCAGGTGGTAGGTTTACACTGTATCAACTCAGGAGTGTTATCTAAACAAGCTGAGCTGATGCCAGCTGGCTTCTCCCTCTGCACTGCCTGAAGGACACTTGATGAAGCGTAGTGTACTATCAATTCGAGCACTATCGAGATATACAGTAACTCCAGAAAACAAAAAATATGACAGTGAGGGGAATTTAGAAATTAGATTTCCCTCAGAGTGGAAACCTTGTGTGTAACAAATAACAACAATGTGCCAAACAAATGTCAGCTTGAATCTCTGTGACTTATAAGGACAAAATAAACTCCTCCATCCTCTTTGAAGGTGTGTTTGAATACTGAATAGCAACTCTCTAACAGGGTGTAAAAAGTTTGGTTGCTGCTAACATTCATAGACTGTATATAAGAAGTGGACGTAGTCACCGTGACGTCACCCACTGGTTTGTGGACTGCCGTTTTGAAGCCTTGAATTTGGCATTTTGGCTGTCGCCATCTTCGTTTTTGGCCGTCGCCATCTTCGTTTTTTGCAACCAGAAGTGACACGAGAGGGTGGAGCTAAGTACGAGACATTTTTAGGCGACCAAAATGTTACAATTAACTTTCATGAACTGAAAACACGCTGAAAAATGAAAACGTAGACAACACCCAGACCGGACAACGCCATGGTAGTGACCTGTCAATCACAAGGTAGCCACGCCCTAAAGCAGACCCTGCTTTATGGTCTATTTGACTCTGACTGGGACCATAATTTACTAAATGAACATCATGCTGTATTGAAGAAGACTTGAAACTAGTGATTGAGATCATAAACTCATGTTTCCAATGTTTACTGAGGTAATAAATCAAGTGAGAAGTAGACTCATTTTCTCATAGACTTCTATACAATCAGACTTCTTTTTGCAACCAGAGGAGTCGCCCCCTGCTGGCTATTAGAAAGAATGTAAGTTTAAGACACTTCAGCATTGGCTTCACTTTTCAGACCTGAGGTTGCCCACTGGCAACATTACATATAATTCTCTTCCAATAAGCTCTACAGAGCTATCACGAACGCAGCACCAAGGGCAATTAAGAGCTTTATAAATGGTTAATGAATAAGATTCACTTCATCCCCCAGACCCAGTTGTCATTTTGCATTAACCAACCAATAAATTATATCTCTGGAAGAAAAAGGGAACTCTATTCAGCATAAATTAAAAATTTGATCATAGTGAAAACAGAATAGGTGGTGAGGCATTACCTGAGCTTGGGGGGGTGGGCTGTTTCTTCTTGGATGTTTCAATGCCTGCTCCAATCAAGTTCATGATCTTCTCGATCTGTTGAAGAGAACAAGCATGAAACACCAGAAAATGTCAATAACGAATGAATAAATCAATACAGAACAGTGTGGAATCCTGTGTTAAAATTCTGCAAAACATGCACATAACTCTAGGGCTGCCCTCGACCAAAGAAATTCTTAGGCGACTAACATTTATACTATTTTATCGACTAATCGATTAGTTGATTTAATTGACAAATCTGTGAAACTGAGTTTCTCCACAAATAATCACATAAAAGCACCACTTTAAATCTTGTGTGTACCAGAGATGTGCTCATAAGTTTCTAGGAAATTCAGCACGAAAAAAAAGCATAAAGAACGACTAATGGACTAAAGAAATCTTTGTCGTCTAATTCAATTCAATTCAATTGAATTCAATTTATTTTTATATAGCGTCAAATCATAACAGAAGTTATATCAAGACGCTTTTTATATAGAGCAGGTCTTAGACCGTACTCTATAGTTTAGAGACCCAACAAGAGATCCCACCAAGAGCATTGCACCGGAGCGCGCTGTGGCCAAGTAGTTTTGGACTAAGACCAAAACAACAGATTATTCGACTAATCAACTAAGAGGTGGCAGCCCTAAAACTAAACTCCTGTCTAACTCTCCTCCATCTGCCACCACAGCCAAACCAATTACAGAACGGGAACGCTGAAGGACTGGCACTGGGTGAGGACTGAGGACAGAGAGCTGCTGAGTGTTGGAGAGGAGGAGGCGGGCTGCTTTGCAATGATGGATTACAAACAACAGTCCAACGTGGACAACAATTCAATGACTAACCTACTACTCAGCAAAAAAACACAGCAGGGTGATAAGGTGAATTACAATCTAGAAGCTTTTGAAACTCCAAATTATTGAGGCCTCTTAGGCAGTCTTGTCGCCAAGTCCATAGTGCACAAACTAACCCTCCAGAGATTCAGATCTGTTGCCGACTGTTTCTTTGTGAGTATTTGATTGCCCTCTCAGACCTGTATTATTTAAGCTTCACAGAAGAAGGCAACAGCTTACTGCAAGGTTAAGTGAGCACAATGCTGCATGCAGGAGATTACAGAGCGACTCAGAGAAGAGTTGTTTAGGGGCTTAGAGCCAAAAATGTTTATTTAAGTAGTCTCTGGCTTTCCAGGAGAGCCAAAATACATTTTTCCAGGTTGTTTGCTTTTGTTTATTTGCTGGAGAACTGAACAGTATCTCAGGTCCCAACAAAAGTGTTTGTGGTGCTTGATGCAGTAAGTTATCAAGTGTTGTTTGAGCCAATCTAACTACCGGCACCTCTAAAGCTCACTAATTAACACTTTGCACATATATCTCATTTGTTTAATCCAGACAAACCAAAGCATTTGTGCTTTTTTGGGGGGGTTGGGCTGGTTTCCTGTCGAACTCACAGTGACATCAGGAAGTCACTGTGTCCAGTCAAGAAATAGTCCCGCACACAACCCCCATATAAAACCACAAATTGTCATGTTTCTCATTTAAACAAAGTAAATAGTAAGTGAATGTGAGTGGTAGCAATCTTCTCATCTAACTCTAAAAGTGAATAAGCGCAGTTCCCAAAAGGTCGACCTATTCTTTTAAATACAACAGCATGAAAACTGAATAAGGTGGGACCACTTACAGAAGGTGTGAGATGAATTGTTATCCTAATGTCCTGTCTCCGTTCCCTCTAATTAAACATTCAAATACAAGGATTCTATTTCACTGATTTCATTAAGCTCGACTGGAACAGACATTTTGAAGTTCCCAACGTCATACTTCTTGCATATAACTATACACAGTAGTATATTCATGAGTCACGGAAGATATTCCAACTAAAGCAAACAGTCTGTGGTTTATCATATGTACTGCATATTTGAATAATAATCACTTATCGCTAGTGAAGTGTAAGCAATTTGTCTGCAGAGCACCAAACTCCTTGCTGACACTTCATGCTTCAAGGGCAACAGGACATCATGCACAGAACAAATGTACCATTCACCCCATTAAAAAGAGATCAGACTATACATATTAATAGCATTTGATATATTCTTTGACTATTGTAGAATAGAAAAGAGGATATCTGCAAGTACATGATTTAAAACAAGTGAATCAGCAGGATGGGGTCACCTAAAATTCTGTGTGCGAACTATTGCAGATCAGACTAGGAACTAAATTTAGAATCACTAGAGTCGTCTTTTCACAATCAGCCAATGAAGATTTTTGCGAGCCTGAAAAGCTGATTCGGCTTTCACTAGTGACACCAGAGACACAGTCAGGCTTATTTGATGTAATATTTAGTGTTTGAAAAAGCCCTATGCACTTCGCTAGTGGCATCAACACTGTAGAAAAGCCTTGATTCATTTGGAAGTCAGGCACGTGGGACGCGTGGCATATGCCTCCAGCAATACAGACCTCACATTACTCTTTGAATTAACCCAGTTACATTCTATATCATACACAGACACACATCAGGACTACATTACATCTGAGCTTAAGTGCACCTTTATTAAAACCCGTCACCAAAATGCTGCCTCTAGGGAAGCCAGCGTCATCAGAGGGCTGAAATATTTCATAAGATCATGCACATGCAGACTCATCCGCTGTATAAATAGCCTAGAAAGATGTTTGGCACTGGGATAGGGTAAGAATATATTGAATATATTTTTGTTGCACAAAGGAGAAAGTTATGTCAAATATATCAAGCCTATTGAAATAGAGTTGCCATGTGAACTCAGGTCATGAAATCAGGCAGACGGTAGACGGCAAACCAGATATCATTTTAGTGGACGAGAGCAGGAAGGTAAAGTTAGGTGAGGCTGGCAGAGAATACCGGCAACGGTAACGGTAGATGTGCCATCCAAAGTTAAAATACTTTAACTTTGTGCCATCGTCATCCTCCGCGACAGAATTTACAACTGGATGTTATGTAGCTTACAACACAAGGAGTACGTTTTTTAAGTTTGCAATAGAATATTAAGAGAAAGCTGCATTTTATAGCTGAATGCATTACTATAATAATTACATAAAATAACACACCCTTTGTAAACAATACGACATCGCCATAACAACATATCGTCATGCTTGTTTCGCTTTCGTTTTCCATTCCATTGGATTGTTTGTTTGATTTTCCCGTGCCGTCCAGAAGGTGTTGTCCGTCTACCCTTCCGGTGGACCACCATAGGACCTTATTTTGGAAAAAATATGAACAGTAGTCAATGGCGAGAGACAAATTTTTTTTTGATCCTGTCTGAAATGCGCCATGAATCACACATATAATTTTTGTCAATTAAAAGCATAACTTTGCAAGTCAAGAAAGTCGCAGTTTGTCGTAAAACTGTTGAAGTATCAGACTGTAAAAATATGTAATTAGAAAGACGACACACCCAAAAGTCGTGCAAGTGGCGTCTCTCTGGCTGAAGCTACGATGCCTGTGTGTTTCGTACTGGGATGCACTCACACCAGCAACGGGTCTGGCTCCTTATTTCACTTCCCGGCTGATAAAAAGACCAGGAGTCGATGGATAAAACACATCAGGTAAGATAACATTAACATTTGTGCGTGGAACAAAGTTAAGTTGGCTAGCTAGCTAGTGTTGGTGACATATATTGTGCGAGACGAGAGATGTAGTTCACTGAGTGGTTTTGCACAAAACAATGATACTACGACAACTGTGACTTTCTTGACTTGCAAAATTATCTTTTAAATTGACAAACATCATATGTGTAATTCAAATCAATAAAATATTTGTCTCTCACTACTGTTCATGTTTTTTCTGAAATAAGGTCCCAGGCGGTCCACCAGAAGGGGCGGGACTTTGCCTCTCTATCCCAGCTGACATTGGGAGAGAGGCTGTGTACACCCTGGACAGGGTCTGCAGTCAATCACAGGGATAGACAACCATTCACGCTCACATGCACACCTCATGCAAACGCCACACAAAACAGCCAGCCGGCAGCCTGAATCCCAACAGCGCTAACAACTGCTCCATTAGTATCTTTACCTTCTAAATCCACTTCAGCCTTAAACAGCAAGTACAGATGACAGGTGAGAATCAGGTTGGAAATATTAAAAGGAATGGTTTGACATTTTGGGAAATATGCTTGTTTGCTTTCTTGCCGTGAGTTAGATGAGAAGATGGATACCACCCCCACCTTTCCTGTCTATCTTCAGTTGTGCTATCTAATAAAGGCAAAAAGCCCAAAATATAATCTTTTAAAAAAAAAAGGGAAAAGTGCCGTTACCCTGACCTGCAAGCCAGCTCTCAATGGGAATTAATTTGAGCCCTTTCCAGAAATTTTAGTGAATGTCTGGGAGCGGGATGGAAATAATCAACTAAGAAGATCTATTCACGCAGAAATGTAATTGATAGTGCAATTATGAAGCACATGGGGATCTGAGTGGACTGTCATTAAATCTCTGGTGCTCAACTCTGAGTGATAAGTCCACATCCTGAAGTGATTTACATGTTAATACAGATAAAATCCTGCACACGCTGCAAATATTATCCAATTGATGTCACCTTTTCATGCTCAAGTTTTGAAAGTGAAAAGGATCTGACAGTAAGGTGAAGTATTTTTTGCTAATATGAGTCAAGTGGTTGATGGAAATTTTGTGATCAATTCATGTCCCCGCACTTGCCTCATTCTGCATATCCTCTACCGTATGTATTATGACTTCTTCTTCTCAAATTCAAAACAGGTTAAAATACATAGGAAACAAGTAAACATTTTGGACTAATTTGAAGAATTACAAGATCTTAAATCTAAATAACTGATCAAAGGAAAGATTAAGATAGTTCTTCTAAGAGAAGAGGTCTAGTGCAGCACCTGGATGCTCTCCGTTTCATCCAGGATCTGGACCAGCTCTTCTGAAGACTTGATTTAATTTAGGCCTAAGAGATTAAGATGAGAGCACAAGCCCTTGGTGGTTGGATCATTTCTCTGTAGGGTACATAAACCTTTAGCAAGACTTACAAAAACTGTGGAAATGGACTGGAGCCGGAAAACACAAAATCAGACCTGACCCAAAATAGGTCTTGGGTTCACACTTTCTAGTATAACGCTGGACTACAAAGTCTGAACCAACTTAAATTGCTACTGATCTTGGGTTTGTGATTTTGACTGGACCCAAAAGAGCCCAAGAATGATTAAATGAGCAACATAGACTGTGTCTTTTTTCAGGCAACCAAAGTACAACAGATTGCTGACTTGAATCAACATGGCTTCGACTAGGGCTGCACGATATTGAAAAAATATCTAATTGCGATTACTTTGACTAATATTGCAATTGTTACGGCTGTTTGTGTTTTCTGTGCTGTTGTCCCTTTTCCCTCTCCAGTAGCTCTGCCCAGGTGTGCTGCATTGCTCAACAAGTTTGGAAGGTAAGTGCTTAAAAGCTCCTGTGCCAGCAGCGGAGGGGAGAGGCCTCTAGTGTGGGGACTACTGGTTTTGCTGCCTCTCAACCTATGATTTTTCTATTGTATTGTTTGTAGGCCTTTGTTAATAAATCCTATGAATTCTCCTTTTTTGATATTGATATATTATAGCTAAAAAACAGAAACTGAAATTAATTTACATTTATTTTTATTTTATTTTTAAGAGTTTTTAACCATGTCATATAATTTAATTTAGTTTTTCTTAAAGATATAGTTGTTATTTAATTTCAGTTTACTAACAATATTTTCTAGTTATTTAGTTTAAGTTTTAGTTTACTATAATAACCCTTATTCACATACACAGTCACACACACCGGTGGCAGCAAGCTACTACACAGGGTGCTGGCCTGTTCAGTGTCTTGCCCAAGGACACATCGACATGTGGACATGAGCAGGTGGGAATCAAACCACCAACCCTGTGATCAGTGGACAACCCGCTCTACCCACCCCACCAATTATCTGTACCATGTGCCCAGACTGCTCGAGTCAGTCCTTTTGGGCCAAGGGTTATAGTGCTGAAAAAAAACGGCAAAAATGGTGCAATAGTCAAACTGTGCAACAATTGCATGAGACAGTAATTAAGACGATCAATTCCAGCTGCCAGTATCAACAACAGTGACTTACAGTACATTAGCCTTGATGCCGCCTCTATCATGATTAATCACTGTCCGCTATGAGAACACAATAGCAAATACTATAGGAGCCTATTTAAAAACCACAGCTGTGTCCCTATTCTACATGAAATAGTAATTGTACACAGTGTGTTAATCTTCATATTAGTCAGGATACAAGAAATTATTTTGTACCAGCTGTGTGAGACATGAGCTTTCAATCATCACACAGTGACTACTGTGAACACTACTGCTAATTAAACTTCAAAAGGAGAAAGCAAACTGTTTACTTCCTTTTTTGTTTTACAAGATGTTCCTGAAGCTGCCTCACCATTAACAACTTGTCAAACTTTGAGTTGTTTCTCGATTTCATTTGTGCGGAAATAGTATTGTGGGGAAATGGTGTTCGTCAACAGATCAATGAAAAATAAGCACATTTAGTATAAATACTGACATATACTCTAAATTCAGTGTTTTTAATTCAGCTTGAGATCTTTTTTTGCATACAATTGCTTGTCTTCCTCACATCTAGTCGACTGCATGCTAGCTAATAAGATATAAAGTGAAATAATCTTGAACAATGCGCTTTAGCGATAGGGAGTACAATATTGTCCACTGAGCCAATGTCTCCTGCACATAAATGATGGCAGTGAGCCCAAAAGCAGAACAGATAATGGAAATGATGGCTGGATATAATAAACTAACCAAACAGGCTGCCTGCCTCACTGGCGCTGGCCTGGAAACAGGATTACCGCCTCAGTATCATTGTCAATAAAGACAGATGGGCCAGAAGCTCCACGCTATACAAGACCCGGATCACATAATTCTATCCAGCAGTCCTTGTGATTTGGATTGATTTTTATTTATTTGACAGCTTTGAAACCACACAGCATCAATAAAGCTACTAAGAATGATCACAGTGAAGTCATGATGGCCTTCATGGCGTACTGTCAATGTGGCGAGACATGGTGGCATGAGTGCGTATCTTCTATATCTCATAGATGTATTAATCTGTTTGTGGGTAAAGGATATATTTTTTGACACAACTTTATAGTTACAATTATCATAATAAGTGTCAAACAGATTTTAGTCATATAATCGTAGAGGTCTTTCAAGGAACATCGCATTTATTTAATACTTTTTTATCATTGATTTTAGTCAGGGATCACCAGCTTCATTAACTACTACATGAAAATAAATGTAAGACTCTGGCATTGCCACCCTGCTGTATAATCGAGTATACTGTTACTTCATTTGTGTAGATTTTACCATGTAGTTCTCCTGCATCCAGCTTGTCAGGTATAGTGCTAGAATTGGGACTTAATGTAAGGTAATGTCAGATTATCATAAATTAAATTCCTTAGTGTCTATTTTCCCACCTGTACAAAATAAGACATATCAACTCTATATATGTGACTGATGGATGAGAGGTACTGCTGCAACTAAAAATTATTTTCAATTAAACGTTTGGCCTATAAAGTGCCATCACAACTTCTGGAAGCTAAAGTAAAGTCTTCAAATATCTGACCAACAGTTCAAAACCTAAAGATATTCAATTAATTATCACATGAGAGAAAGAAAAATAGCAAATCCTCACAAATGGCAAACTTGAACCATTAAATATTTGGCATTTTGGTTTGAAAAATGATTTAAACAATTAACCGATTATCAAAATAGTTAACGATTATTTTTCTGCGGCTCCACTTAGTGATTAATCGACTACTTGTTTCATCTTTATTGAAAGCAAGATCTTAATGTCGAGGATTTTGATAAACTTTATTTGACAACATTATTGCATGTATGTCTATGCATGTTTGTGTGTATAACTTTGTTAGGCCACATTAACACATTTACATCCATAAATCTTTTTGAAACTCCTACAAATTACAAAGCCATTTTTGATAAGAAACGATGTTCTTGGGGAAAGTAATGCTGCTTTATGCTTTCCTTTGAGACGTCACACACATGTATGTTTCTGCAACACAAAACTGCTTAATTAAAACTAGGGAAAGCTCACTGTCATGGTTAAATAATTAAAAGCCAACTACTATGAAATGAGACCCAAAACACCAGTGTTAAAGGAAACTTGTTTATACAACCATCTATAACCCTGCTCTCAACACCTCTTGTTTTTTTTGTTAAATAAACATCATAAAAAGGTTGCAAAAGGTTGATATTGAATGTAATCACTGTTTTGGACATTTAGTCCATATAAATATTACAGATTGGCAATATGTTTCCCGCAAATTGTGATTTCCAAATGCAAAATAGTCACATCTGATATCTGAGTAATTTGTAAGCAGCTGCTATTGGACCAGCTAAGTTCGTCAAAACGACATGCCGTCAATGAAAAGCATCACTTAGTTAGTATGATAACGGGAAAGCTAGATGTAAGTTTCAAGCTGGTGATCACCACAAAGAAAGCTACATTTCAGTGTCTGAATTTAAATTAAAATTTAAAAATGTGTTAATTTACTAGCCTAAATAACACAATACAATTATTTAAAAGTCATGAAACTGGGAAGCCACCACGGTTGTTCCTTTAAATCTAAATCTGAATAAAATAATTTGAACAGGTCTAGCCCTTGCACATGTGGAACGACAGCATAACGGCAGGTTGGATAAAACGTGACGTCTCATCTGTTACACTTTGTAAGATATTTCACGGGCAATGTGGCAGGTGAAACAGGAATGTGCCTCCGCCCACCCAGCCCCCACCAACACCATCACCACTACTCTCATATTCATGTACCACATCTGTCTAACCAGATCTTGGGATGTGTTCACTCTGCCGTGGCTCTTTATATGAATTATAAACCAGCTTACATGTACTTTGAAAATATTCCCTCTGTATCAACTGGATTTACCAACATGAGGATGTTTCTGTAAGTTCATTTTATTTCATACTCACTGTCGCCAATTCAAATTCATAGATATTGAAAACTAATTTTGGTTTATAAGAGCTATGGTATATCTGTTTTGACACCATCAATTTCAAAATGATTATATTACAAAGGTGTATAAATCATATTAATTCAAAAAGATGTGTTAACCAAAGTTAACATATTTAAAGTTAAAATAGGGGTATTTTCATTAGGGGTCCCAATCTACTTGTGTTATGTAAGAGCACAGCCATTAGTAGGTGTAGTGGCATATAAACACACACACACACAGTATGCACTTTAAAAGCTTGCATGTGTAATGACCTGAGGAATACCGCTGGGAAATTTAGAGTAGGCACACGAATGAAGCCACTCAAGCATCTGTAACATGTGGTTGTGTTAACCTTTGCCTTTTGAGTATTGAACAGATGCGACGAAGACGTCAATCACCTTAATCATATCTGACATTTCTATTATTAGTACAGTGTGTAATGGTCACCAAACTGCACGATTATTATATAATAAGGTTTAGGTGTGTTATTTTGGGGTATTAATCTTAAAGGAAAAGGAGGAATTTACCTTAAAATACATGAACACACCAAGAGTAGTGAAAGTAGTGTGGATGTAGCCTATACCTTACATTCATGGATCCATTTTGTCGTTTATTGGTGCATGTTTCCTATTTCTGTAACTCGTCAAACATCAACAGGAGGATGTTAAAATGCTCCTCCAAGGCAGCTACAATACAGTTTAACAGGAGAAACAATTAGCCTGCATTTGCTAAATGAATGACATTGACAACAACCTTCTAAAATTAAAGACAAAATTGAGGATGGCTTAATTTATCAGATATATGCTATGGTAACATGAAATAGTAGCTAACCGTTTATGGTGAAGAACATTATTAATGTCCACAAGATGTAGCTATATATAGCTCTCGCTCTTTAAGATTGCCAAATTATTCACTCTTAATAGGCCTTTTTCACTGCAGACATTTTCACTTGTCATAGTGGGAAAAGTACAGGTGTAACTAATAACACTAATGATGTCTCTGTTCTATTCAAGTGTCCCAGTGAGAGTGACAGTAAGCCAGCATGCACAATACCAGGAACCTGAAATCAAAGCAGCTAAATGAAATTCAGTCATTATTATTATTATTTACACCTGTGCGTTTCCTACTGTGACATGTCAAAATGTCTTCAGTGAAAAAGGCCTATTACCATACAATTTGAGCCAGATGTATGGTGTGTCTTTTTCTAGACATATCATGTTGCACTGATGTAAGTTAAAGTATTTCATACAGCTAAGGTGGCAATTGATATGCATGCAGATGTAAATGCATTGTAGAGGAGTAATTTCCCTATACAACAGTGCTGGTTCATTCAGTACAGCTGTTGTTTTGTTTGACATGGCACAGTGTTTGCAGGGCTAATTATTATTATTAATGAGCTCATAATTACTAGGTTACTAACGAGCTCTGTCCTGCATTATTCCTATTTATGTTTTTTTTCTTAACCTATGAATGTGTCTGTTTGTTTAGAATATTAAAATGGTTTTAATAGCCTACATTTGGACATTTTCTGGAAAACTGGGTTTAAAAAATCTAAAATAGCAGCTTTAATAATATTCTAACGCTAAATTGGACATTTTATGCACATTTTAATGAGAAAGACCTCAAAAGTGGAGATTAACTCACAACTATTTGGTGGACATTAATTTAGCTAGCAAACTAAATATATTCTCCACCCCAAAACGTCTTGCTATAGCTAGCTACTATCTCAAGTTACCATACAAGCGAGCTATTTGATGAGGCATTTAGCTAAACGTTAGCGTTAGCTTTAGTGATGGGAATTCCGTCTCTTTTTAGTGAGCCGGATCATCTGGCTCAGCTCACCAAGAAGAGCCGGCTCTTTCGGCTCCCAAACGCCTCTTCATTTTACCACTTCTGCCTTTTATAATTCAGGCACATTTAGTGCCGTTTTGACCTATGATTAGTATGCGTGCACATATATCACTTCTATTATTCAATATAATAAACCTTATAATTTCCAGAATACCATAATTTTACATGCTGCTTCGTTTCCGACTGTAACTCATCTCATCTGCTATACGCGCACCGCACTCCTCTCTCTCATTCTCTCCTCCTCTCCCTCCTGCTCTGTACCTGTAGACCGTCAGCGCACCGTGCACCCCCGCCCCTCCCTGCTTGATGGTATGATCCTTGTCTGTCATCACATGATTTGTCGCACAGACGTCATTAACACAACATTCAGTCACAGTCAGTGCATGGAGTGCCCGTGGTGCGGAGAAGATCATCCTATCATTCTGCCTTGAATTAATAATAATAATAAAA
>CAKAOI010047303.1:0-22773 GCA_916701655.1 Sebastiscus albofasciatus
AACTACGGAAAACACGTCAGGAACGTCAACAAAAAGCACGTCACTAAAACAAATCACAAATGTCAACAAAAAACATGGGACAAATGTCGATAAAAAACACGTCACAGACGTCACGAAAACACGTCATTTGTACGCCACTCGTATGGAAACAACTACGGAAAACACGTCACAAACGTCAACAAAAAACACTTCACGAAAGTCACTAATGTAACTTTCACGAACGTAATGAGCAAAACAATACGCTGGTCAGTTTCGAACAAGGGTCCCCTGGTTACGAGTCTGGCATTCCGCGTGTTGTGAGTACGCAGCTAGCGTTTTTGCATGTCATTTGCACGCCAAACATATGTTTAGGCAAGAAGGAAAACGTCATGGTTGGGCTTAAAATAAGAACATAAACTAGGTAAAACACGTACAGAAACAACATAACTCAACTGCGGAAACAAAGTCACGAACGTCAATGAAAAACACGTCACTAACGTAACTGTCACTAACGTAACTGTCACTAACGTAACTGTCACCAACGTAACTGTCACTAACGTAACTGTCACCAACGTAACTGTCACCAACGTAACTGTCACCAACGTAACTGTCACTAACGTAACTTTCACTAACGTAACTGTCACCAACGTAACTGTCACCAACGTAACTGTCACTAACGTAACTGTCACCAACGTAACTGTCACTAACGTAACTGTCACTAACGTAACTGTCACTAACGTAACTGTCACTAACGTAACTGTCACTAACGTAACTTAAACCTAACGTAACTGTCACTAACGTAACTGTCACTAACGTAACTGTCACTAACATAACTTAAAACCTAACCTAAAACAAAAGCTAAATGCCGTGTGCATTATCATGGCGTTCATACGAACGGGCTGTTTATCATCCGAACCGTTGAACGATGAGAAGTTGTCACGTCTGCTTCTTGTGTGTCTTCTTGTTTTGTCATCAGAGTGACGCTGAACTTTAATTTCAGATCCTGTAACGACGGAGAACTTCTCCGACTTGAATCCCGGTTTCTTCTTCTGTGGTGTGTTTGAGGCGTCGTCCTCTCTGAGAGCTTCATGTAATATGGAAGAGGTGAAGACAGAAGCCGAACGTCCTCATTAACCTCTGACCTCAAATTAAAAGAGGAAAAGGCAGAAAAAGAGAAAGTGAATTAACTCGTCTGCTCATGGAAATTAAATTCACTGATAGTTTTTAGAGTGTTTAATAATGTGTGACGAGAGGTTCATGATCTGCTCTCAGAGAGAGAGACTTCATTAGTGACTGGAGGAGGTTTAAAGGGATCCTTCATTCTGTCAGACTGTTGGTTCACATCTGATCAACGTCTTTATACTGACGAATACCATAAACTCCTCTATGAGGTGAGAAGATTATCTATTATAATATTATTTCAGAAAATGATTAAGATTTAGATATAATAAATAAATAATAAAAATACTTAATATTATTATTATTAATAATAATAATAAGAAGAAGATATTTGAGAAATATTATCAAGTGGTTGAAGTGTTGTATGTGTTGAGTAAATTATTAAGATTAAGCAGTTTTAAATAAATAATACTAATACATAATAATTAAAATTATTAAGATTAAGATATTTGAAATAAATAATAAGAGTTATTATTATTATTATTATTATTATATTTTTATATGTCTTCTTCTCTGCCAGAATTCACTTTTTAAGTTTAAAGAAAGGAGAAATAAAAATAAATAAATAAAAGGAAATATTTATAAATAACTTTTCAAGGTAAATACAACTAAATAAAACAAATTAATAAATACATTTAATAAATAAATACATTTAAACATTGTGAAAATGTGTATGAAATCAAAGTAAATAAATAATAAAATATGCAATAAAAAATATAGATTTTTTTTTCGATGCATTGGTAAAAATAAAACAATAATTAAAATTAAATTATTGTTTTATATTAATGTATATGAAAGCAAAATAATAATTGATTAATAAAACAAAATAAAAAGAGATTTTTTAAAGATGCATTGGTAAAATTAAAACAGAACAGTTGTTCTCAATGATTCATTCATTCATTCGTTTGCTCGCTCACATATTGAGATTATTTCAAAATGTGAGGACCGTGTGATACGGCTGAAAGCTCCAGAGCAGTAAGTGAGTAAGAGGCCTCAACAGCCGAGAGAGCAGCTAAACCGGTGTGTGATGAAATAAACATTAGTGAGGAGGAGGTGAGGAGGTGAGGAGACTAGGAGGCGCTCGGGGAGGCGTCTCCTCGTCTCCTTGACTCCTCATCTCCTCGTCAATAATGAAACACAGAAACACGTCAGCTGACCCAAACTGATCCTCTGTAAACACATGCAGAGTGTTTCCCCTCGTCCCGACGGCCTCGCCTCGCCTCCTCCAGCCTGTAATGATTTCCACAAACACGCCAACGAGCGTCTCCTCGGAGGGATACTGGGATACTGTCCTCCATCCTGACTCCATGACGGCCTCAGGTGGAAGAGAACAAAGTTACTGAGCGTCCAAATACACAAACCAGCGGGTCGTCCTTTTATCACCAGGTTATCAGTTCGATCCCCGACTCCTACTGTCTGCATGTTGAAGTGTCCTTGAGGGAGACACAAATTTGACAGAGGTCAAAGTTCATGTATGTGATGATTGAAATTTACAGACATTTTGAGGGCTTTTTGGACTTTTTTGGATATTGTTTTGATATTTTTGGGATATTTCTTGGACTTTTTTATTACTTTTTGGGGCTTTTTCATAATTGTTTTTGACATTCTTTGAACATTTTTTTCCTTTTTTTCCTTTTTTTTCTTTTTTTTACTTTTTTTTTACATTTTTTTACTTTTTTTTTACATTTCTGGGGCTTTTTTGGACTTTTTTTATATTTTTGGATTTTTTTCAGGGGTTTTCAGACATTGTTTTGACATTCTTTGGACATTTCTTCTGATATTCTTCAGACTTTCTTTTCTGACATTTTTTGGACCGGTACCAATGGATTCTTTAGGTTTTCTAGTATCACATGATACCAGTATCATCACTCTAGCTTTAAAACTGAGCCGCTACAACCTCTGAGATATCGATTGCATTAATGCGTTAAAGAAATCAGTGTTTAAATGATTTTGCGTTAACGAGTTATTATCACGTTAACAGCTGTGGTTTTAATTCAATGTTTGGAGCACGCTTAATCGTCTGGATGCCGAAACGCCTCCTCCGTTGCCAACGTGCACGTTCATATTTCTGATGACGTCGGCTGTAAAAGAGTCTGTAGATCCAGGACAGGTTTAGCTTAGCTTAGCACAAAGACTGGATGTGGTTTACAGATTGGGGGATGAATTAGTAGAGGTTTTAACAATAATAGAATTATAATAGATGCACTTAAATTTGCATTATCTTGTTGGTAATATCAGCATCATTTGTTCCATTAGTTGATGATGGGATGGACCATCTGGGTGCAGCGCGGCAGCCGTCTCCTGCTGCTTCTAGTTTTGATGCTAAACTAAGCTAACAACAAGTAATATGATCAGGAAACATGAGCGTGTTTTTCCTTCATACGATGACTAATGTGACATCAGTGTGATCAGGTTCGCTTCAGATCATCAGAATTTACTGAACATCAGCATAAAAACCTTTATTGGCAATAAAAACGCAGCTAAAGTGAGTTTCCGGGTTCGTTCCCTCCACCTCGTCTCTGCTGGAAACATTTAACAGAGATTCAGCTGCGGAACCAAAACTGTGAGCAGGGTGCTATAATTTAATACAAAATCATATTATCACAGAATGTCTAATATCTAGTGTACCATTACGGAGACGCAGGCTGACGAACAGCCTCTGGTTTTTTTGGGGGGAAATGTTCTTCAGGTGGATGATCCTCAGCGGACAGATGGAGATGAAATCAGAGTTTTATGGTCGATGAGAGTGAGAGAGGAGAGAGCCGTCCATCAGAGGAGGACGAGGAGGAGAGACGAGCCGACGTCTCATCACAACCGTTAGTCAGCATGTTAACGTCCTGATGGTTATTACTGTTCACACACAGAAGAGCTGAGTACTGGTTCCTCCTGAACAACGCTGGAAGACGTACTCTGAGTAGAAATACCACAGTGATATACTCTGTTACTACTTCTACATTCAAAATGTTACGCCTAAAGTACAGAAGTATTATCAACAACTTCAAGTATCAAAAGTAAAAGTACTCGTGATGCGGAATGGCTCCTTTCATAGTGTTAGACAGTGTTAGTGTCAACATGTCAGAGCATTTTAATGTGGTAGTTTAGAGACAGTCTTAGGTAGATCGATATAGTACTGCATCATATCGTGTTTTAAAATGTAGCCTAACTGGTAACTCAACCCGTGCAAGTACGCCTTTATTTATTATCGTGTGTCTTTTGTACGCCATGTATCCTGTACTGACTGCAACGTAAACACATCCACCAATAAATCTTACGGTAAGAGTTAGTGACGTAGAATAAGAAGAGAGACAGATCACTGATGGAGGA
Source organism: Sebastiscus albofasciatus (assembly GCA_916701655.1). Classification (NCBI taxonomy): domain Eukaryota; kingdom Metazoa; phylum Chordata; class Actinopteri; order Perciformes; family Sebastidae; genus Sebastiscus; species Sebastiscus albofasciatus. The sequence continues at coordinate 4,483 of CAKAOI010047303.1, forward strand.
CGGGTCCAACAAACACAGGACTTTAACCAGGAGACCGGTGTTGACCGCTATTTTGTTTTGTACGTTACGTTAGAATGACGTTACGTTAGAGTGACGATACGTTAGAGTGACGTTACGTTGGAGTGACGATACATTAGAGTGACGTTACGTTAGAGTGACGTTACGTTAGAGTGACGATACGTTAGAGTGACGTTACGTTGGAGTGACGATACGTTAGAGTGACGATACGTTAGAGTGACGTTACGTTAGAGTGACGTTACGTTGGAGTGACGATACGTTAGAGTGACGATACGTTGGAGTGACGATACGTTAGAGTGACGATACGTTAGAGTGACGTTACGTTAGAGTGATGTTACGTTGGAGTGACGATACGTTAGAGTGACGATACGTTGGAGTGACGATACGTTAGAGTGACGATACGTTAGAGTGATGTTACGTTGGAGTGACGATACGTTAGAGTGACGATACGTTGGAGTGACGTTACGTCATAGTGACGATACGTTAGAGTGACGATACGTTATAGTGACGATACGTTGGAGTGACGATACGTTAGTGATGTTACGTTAGAGTGACGATACGTTGGAGTGACGTTACGTTAGAGTGACGATACGTTAGAGTGACGATACGTTGGAGTGACGTTACGTTAGAGTGACGTTACGTTAGAGTGACGTTACGTTGGAGTGACGTTACGTTAGAGTGACGTTACGTTAGAGTGACGATACGTTAGAGTGACGATACGTTGGAGTGATGATACGTTGGAGTGACGATACGTCAGAGTGACGTTACGTTAGAGTGACGTTACGTTAGAGTGACGATACGTTGGAGTGACGTTACATTACTGTCGATTGTCACATGTTATTTGTTGACGTTTGTGACATGTTTTCTGTAGTTGTTTCCATATATGTTTTCTCTTAGTTTACGTTCTTATTTTAAGCCCAACCACGACGTATTCCTGGTGTGGAGTAGAACTATGAAGTAGTATAAAATGGAAACAGTCAAGTGAAGTACAGGTATGTCATAATGAAGTGCAGTACTTTCGTAAATGTAGTATTTGTTGTGCGTAGTGTTTGTAATGTAGAAAGTCAGACTGGGTTATTGAACCAGTTCAGGAATCATCAGAAACTATACATTCTATATTCTAACTTCCTGTTTGACTGACAGGAAGCGTCTGAACCTTCATCCTGATTCAGGAGGTGACGGCGTCCTGCAGGCGGTCGGCGGCGTCCTGAGAGCGCCTGTCAGAGCGTCATGAATAAGACACGGTGATCAGCCTTGGCCTGTCAGACACCACAGAGGAAGAGGAGCCGGCGTCACGAACGCCGCGCTCGCTCTGATTGGACGGACGGCTCTCTCTCCGTGATGGACAGCAGCGGCGTTACCTCGACCCGTCGCACCGGCCCGTCCCTCTGAATTATTTGGGCTCCGAGCGTTCATGACATCTGTACTAACTAATCTGAGCAGGTTGATGTTAATCTGAACCGACGTTTGTTCTTCAGATAAACATCATTTAGAATCTGATCCATCGTCTTCATCGACTTCATGTTGTTTTACGCTCGACGACCTCGCTGACCGTCAGCTGGTAATAGATCATATCACACCGATCACTTTAATATCTTCAACGTCTTAAAAGTGTCAGGACGTCTTGGAAAATGTTTTTAAAGTGACATGAGAATATTTTGGGGAATTGTTTAGTCTTATTGAAGTGAGGACATTTTTTTATATTGTTATTTGTGAGGACGGGACATTTTTAGAAAGTGAGAACATGTTTTGTAAATTGGGGATGTTTTTAGATTTACTTTTAAGCAATAATATTTTTGGAAACATTTTGACAAATGGGGACTTTTTTCGGGAAGTATTTGAAAGTAAGGACATTTTTGAGTGTTTCTTAAAAATGAGGACATTCTCAGTTAATTGGGGACATTCGTGGAACGTCTTTGAACGTGGTAACATTTTAGGACATTTCTAAAAGTGAAGACTTTTTAAAAATGTTTTGGGAATATGGGAACACCTTTCGGAACGTCAGAATATTTTTGGAAATAATTTTTTTTTAAGTGAAGACATTTTATAATGTTTTTGATGACAGTATCGTGATAAGTGGACACGTTTTAGGAACATTTTCGGAGCGCGAAGAATTTGTTGGAAATTGAAGATATTTTTGAAAAGGTTTCAGAAAATGGGGACTTTTTCAGAAAGTATTTGAAAGTGAGGACTTTGTTAATTGTTTCTTAAAAATGACGATATTCTTGTGAAAGAGGGGACATTTGTGTGATATTTCTAAAAGTGAAGACATTTTTTAATGTTTTGTGAAAGAGGGGAGATTTTTAGGAAATGGGATCATCTCTGGGAAATGTTTTTGGAAAGAGAGATTATTTTGGGAATTGTTAAATAAGTAAGTGAAGACATTTTTTTTGAAAGTTAAAGTGTTTGTAAAGTGGACACATTTTGGGAACATTTTGGGAGAATGGAGATATTTGGGGATTTTGTTTCTAAGCAATGACATTTTTGGAAAGTAAAGTGAGGAGAAGATTTTTAGAAATGATTTTGAGTGACGACATCTGTGGAAATTGAGGATATTTGGAAATATTCTCCACACCGTGGAAATTCGGAAAATGGGGCATTTTTCCAGAAATTTTAGATATTATATATTATATAGTATATTTTTCTTAAGTCAGGACGTTCTCTGTAACATTTGTTGGGAACTTTTTTGGGATTTTTCTAAATATCTTTGAGCAGTGAAAACTTTTAGAAAGCGAAGACAGTGAGGACGTTTAGTGTCGTCACTCTCCTGTTTGCAGGTTTAAACCTGGTTTCAGGTTTCAGGTAGAATTAGATTTATTAGAAGGTGAAGTGGAGATGTAAACGGAGTTAATGTCACAGACACGTGTTAACGTGTGTTTTTACAGGAAATAACCATCAATGAACGTGTAACTGGAGCTCATCTGAATGGAAATCACACACTTACATCACCTCCCCCCCCCCCCCCCCCCCCTCTGTCTCTCACAGGGTGGGGAGGGGGGCGGTGACCATGGCGACGTGATGTCGTTGGCGTTGTGTTTTGTGAACGTGCCGACCAACCGGTGAGCCCGTCTGTTGTCATGGCGAGCAGCTGATGTGTGTGTGTGGCGCCATTAGAAGGGTTAATCCACATAAATGTTGACAGCCATATTGCTGACACAGGGAGTTAATAAGACTAACAGATTATTAGCTTCATAACATTCCTCCGTCATCACGCCGCCGCCTGTCAATCATCGACACAATTAAATTGTTTAATGAATAAATTTGCATTGATAATGGCGGGGCTGCGGGGGAACATCTGGCTGCGGCGGTTTAATGGCGAGCGTTGCATCAGACGCCCATATGGAGGCCGAGTGGAGGGGCTGTTTGATGCTAACTAAATGAAAAGTATCACTCAAATTAATTTGGCTCGTTTGACAGTCAGGAAATCACTTAGTAAGACTGATTCTGCCCAATTACAACCTCCGCCGCTAATTACTGGAGGAGGAGCCATTCACACAGAAACACACACTCACCTACGGCACCTACAAACACTTCCTGCTCGCCGCCGCGCCTCCATACCGCTCCGCTGTGAGGAATCTGCCGACGGCGTTAAAATGAAATGCAAATTGCCCCCCGCTCGCTCGCTCGCCGCCGACACATCTGGCCCAGATACTTCCTGGAAATCTTCATGTGTGTTTCCACACAATTAAAACCAACAGCAGCAGCTCGGATATACATTTCAAAATAAGACGTAATTATGGAGCAGGAGGAGCGAAGACTTCAGCGTCGTTATGTGAGACGAAGAATCATCGACATACATATTCATGGTGACATGAAGTGAAGACGCTCCGTCTGAAACTCAACCACAAGTTAGGAAAGTTCTGCAGACACTCGACATCGCGTCCACGGCACAAATACTCTCAACACTTCCCTGCAGTACTCACGGACTAACAGTACAAGTGCTCAGTCTTTAACATACTGAAGATATAAATAAAATGTTTAGATAAAAAGAAAAGAAAGTAGATAATAGAAGAAAGAAAAGAGGAATAAGGATTAGAATTAAATAAAGAAGGATGCAAAGAAATAAGAGGAAGAAAAGAAGGGTAGACGTTAGGAAATAAGGACGCACAGGAGGAAGAAGGAGAGGAAGAAGGAGATAAGGAAAGAGGAGAAAAAGGAAGAGATTGACTAATATATTTCAACCTAAATGACATTTTTGACTGCAGCACTAAGAGAAGGAAAAGCATGAAAGAAAAAAAGAAAATGAGGAAAGACGAAGGAAGTAAAGAAGAAAAGAGACGCTTTTAATTCAACACTTTACTGCAGTAAGCGAGTACTTAGGGATTTCCATGTGTTTATAGGAGAAGAAAAAGAAAGGAGATGATAAAAGAAAGAAAGGAGGAATTAAGAGTAGGACAAAAGAAAGAATGATGCAAAGAAAAGAAGAGAAATAAGAAGAAAACAAGGAACGAAAGGATGAAAACAAGGTCAAAATGAAGAAAAGAAGGGAAGATGAATAAAAAGCATGAAAGACGGAGGAAGTAAAGAAGAAAAAAGACGCTTTTAATTCGACACTTCACGACAGAACTCAAAGGTCAAAGGTCAAAAGGCTCAACAGTACTTCCTTTCAGACAGATGGGACATTAAAAGGAAAGGTCCCGAACCAGCTGTTCATTCTCCAAACACCGTCAGTAACCCTGCAACACCAAATATCTGCTGCTGCCGTTAGAGATTATGATTATTATTGTCTTTTATGCACATTTTAGATTATGATTTACAGTCTTTTTTTTGGTGCATATTGTAATATGTACATACCCGTCACTGCAAATATAAATCCTACTCAGTGCACATAGACATGTATACGTCTACATACTGTACTTAATCATCTAGTCTATGCAAATCCATCCAGTATTTATTTATTTATTTATTTATTTATTAGCTCTATTTGTATCGTTACAACGTCCAGAACACTTGACTTCTATATGGACATTTGATTTTTATCGTTGTTTTCTTTTATTCTGGTATTTGTATTCTGTGCCGAGAGCGGAGTCAGATTCCATGTGTGTTTGTACGCAGAAAAATAAACCTGATTCTGGTTCTGATTGTGAAACGTACTGATCTCTGATCAGAAGGAAAGGAGGACAGAAAGCAGGAAGGGATCAAGGATGAAGTTAAGGAAAGAAGGAAGCAACGGAGGAAAAACCAAGTAGTAGTAGACCTGATGAGAAGTATTAAAGTAGTGAGGGATCGGAGTGGTTCTGAGTGGTAACATGTAGTTAAAGTCTCCGGTAAAGAATCAGAGCTCTGACTGAAGGTCACAAGTCGAGGAGATGAACTTTCCTCTCTTCAACATGTGAACTTAGTTTTAAACGTAGTTTCTGGTGCAGCGGTCGCTCTCTGCTGCTCAGCTTCAGTGCTTCAGTGTTTCAGGACGCGAGGAGGAGTCTGAGTCTCTGGACGAGATGAATCTGGTCGGAGGTGATTAACGAGGCGTCGGGCTGCAGGGACGCCATGTTGGCGCCGATTAGACGGACACCGGGTTGGGAGAGGCGAGGCCTGAAGGCCAGAAGAAGAGATTACACAACGCTGTGATGAACACGTACGTGAGGAGTCACAGCGGCTCTTTGTGTTTCTGTTTGCTTTAGAATGAAAGCCGTGGTGGGACGAGTCTCCGTGATATCTGCCAGACTCAGGGAGCGGCCGGGACTCTCCCGCTCCCTTCCTGCTCATCAGCTGATGGGAATATTCAGGGAAGGTCTGGCCGGCGTCCACGCCGGGGCCCACGCAGCCTCCTCCCGGCCGGTTTAAACACACTGTGGTGTATTGTCCGGCAGCCCGGGGCGCGGCGCTGCGACGTGGGTGTCGAGGAAACGCTCGGCCTCCGGATCCCACCGACGGAGGTCTGCAGAGACTTTAACTTCCTCACAGTGTTCAAGGTCTGAGTCAACTTCACCAGCAGACACCAGAGGTTCACTTCATCGTCTTCACTTCTCACAGTCACACTGAAGTCAGAGCCGGGGCGACGTCTAATGCAGCTAATCACTTTCACATTTATATGTGTATGTTTATTTGTGCATGCCGACCCCATGAATGTTCCTCTAGATCCTCCCTGCAGGAGACAAACAGTTTCATATAATTAAAGATTTACAGACTCAATCAAACCGTCTTTTCTATTAAATATAAATAGTGATTGTTTCCTAATAAACATTGACGTTATTGTTTATTCTAATAACCAGATCCAGCCTCGTAACAGACGTTATCAACAGGATGTCGTGTAGCTCGCTTCATGTGTTTAGATCATCTTTAAAAATGTTTAAATGAGGAGGGTCGTTAAGATCACTCTTTATTTCATATTTATGTTTTTGTTTTTGTTTTGCTAGCCTGGTTCTGCTAGCTTAGCATCATAACTAAACAAAGGAGAAAATCTGCTGGATATTAATTTTTTAATCACAAGAAACACAGAAAGTGAGATTATCAACAAACAAGCATCAGCGAACATTAGCCGAGTACATTAGCACTCAATAGACTATTGTTTCATTTCATACCCCAACCGTAGCCTTCACCAGAGACTTCAGGTACTAATCAGCTAATATTATTTAACCAGAGACCTGCAGGGTGTTCCAATCCGCGTCCTTCTGTACTTCCACTTACTAGTTTGAGTGCATAAGTGCGTTCACGCTGTGAAGTACGGCAAAATGCACTCAAAGAACCCGGATGTTGTACTCTAAACGGTCAGATCGTTGAGTGCGAAACGCTGGACACTTTTCACACTCAACTGTCTCCATCTTGGCTACGTAGCGGAAGAGGCGAAGCCACGACCGATATTCAAACGTGTGAAAATGGCGTCAGATGATGCAGGAGCCTTTGCGGTGCTGAACAGCGTACCCTATAGATGTAAGTCGTAACGGTTCACGTCGACTCATTTGATTTCATTGTCTGTGTATTCTGGATCAACAAAGCAGGCAGATACTTTGACAGGGTGAAACCTGAAGGAGGCCGCAGCAACACAAAGGAGGCCAGCTGCTGGAAAACCCCGAAAAAGAAGAAGAAGATATTTTGGCGGGTAGCGAGCCGCGGTGAAATGTTGCGTTCGTCATTTCCGGTCAGTGCGCCGCAGAGTATTCCATTTGAGACGACCCCGTTGAAATACACGCACTACTCAAGTGAGTACAGCGTGCACACAGTGCACTACACTGAAGAGTACTTCAGGAAGTACGTGGATTGGAACACACTAACATCATTTAGCTGGAGAGATAACATTTTGTGTGTAGCCTATATGAATGTGTTTTAGCCTATAATTAATTAATTAATTTATTTATTTTATTTTATTTTATTTTATTTTATTCATTTATTTCATTTTAATTTATTTATTTATTTATATATTTATTTATTTATTTTATTTTATAATTTGAATCATGTGTTTTCAAATGTTGTGGTGAGAAGTCTCTTTTATGGAGCGATATAGAATCACTTCCTGTTGACTGAAGTGTTGTTTTATCTGTGATGAAGTGCTGCTGTTGTTTATTACAGTAGTGATCCTGTGATGAGTTTCTTCTTCCTGCAGTCAGTCTGAATCCAGTCAGTCTCAGGTTGGTTTCTCACCCTCTCTACCTCCCCTACGCTCCTCCTCTCCTCCTTCTTTACCTTCTCTATCCTCCTCCTCTCCTCCTCTCTACCTTCTTTACCTTCTCTATCCTCCTCTCTCTCTCTCTCTCTCAGCGGCAGCAGCAGCTACCGAGGCTCTGCTGCTTCCTGTTAATCTGTTTGCACATTTGCGGCGCTAACAATGTGTTGACAACACGCTGACATCACCCAGATGTCAGAGACATCTGCCTTCTGCAGCCGACCAAATCAAATCTCTCTCATTGTTCCTCCTGCTGCTGCTGCTGCAACCGGCAAACGGCTCCCGTTAACTCCCGTTAACTCCCATTAACTCACATGTAGACAGTTTCATCCTCGTATTCGCGGTTTGTTCGTGTGTCTGGTGAGTCGCTTTGAATCAGCATCACAATATTAATGTGAATATCTTCATCCTGATGTGCTGAATCAGTATCTGCTTGTGTTAATGTGTTTCTCTGGTGGCCTGATGTGTGACAGGTGTGTGAGGCTGCTGCCTGCAGCTGATTGGCTGCTTCCTGATGACACTCCTCCATATAACGAGCCAAGACAGCGACAGAGTCTCTCTTGTTTCTGTTGTAAAGGTGTGTGTTGTTGTCTGTAGGATCTCCACCTTGCTGCTGTTTCTATTCATCTGGTTTTCTCCTCTTTATTTCAGTGAGGCAGGGAACTTTCTGTAATTTATTCCTCTCCTCTCCAAGACGTAAATCTACAAAAACACATAGTTTCATCACCTGAATCAGCGGCTCACTGTAGTTTATCAGGAACAAATCAAACAAATCAAACAATCAGGAGGAAGTTAGTCGGGACCATAGCAGCTGATTAATCCATCCACATGTGGTGCTCTATAGTGCACGTTAAGGACCCATAAACTGACCCCCGTTTGATAAGATTTCTACTATTAGATGTTTTATCATGACCAAAAATAGTCAGTTAAAGGTCCCATATCAGCTCATTTTCAGGTTCATACTTGTATTTTGTGTTTCTACTGGAACATCTGAAGGTTTCTCTAAAATAATAAAGTGAAGCGAGTCAAGCGGCCCGGTGACCTCCTCTCAGAGCCAATCACGGCGTTGATGATCTCCGTTTGATGAAACGCTGTCTGCCGGCTGAAGGACGTCTCTGTAATTAACGAAGCCGAGTTCAGCGGGCTGGATGTGGGAACGAAGCCGGAGGGTAATCCCTGTTTAATGTTTGTCTCTTTTAATGACACGACCAAGTCTCCGCTAATGAACCCGCCGGCGTCTCCGCCGTACTTTTGTTCCGTTCGAGGGTCGGTCAGAAACAAATTCCCATCCAGACGACCTGAACGCGGTTTAATATTCACCTCACAGAGACGTGAAATCCTCCTCAGAGTGAGACCTCGCCGCTGCTCTCAGACGCCGACTGGAATTCAGATTCAGTCGGCTGATAAATGAGGGTCAAATTAGGATTTACACTTCCTGTTTGATGGCGTTCAGACCGACTTCCTTCAGTCTCTCCTCCATAAAGACACATTACCGTTAATGCATGAACGTAAACTACAGTAGCTGGTTAGACTTTATAATAACCATCATTTATAAATGGTCATTTGATAGTTAATTAAACTTTACAACGAAATAATAATTAATGTTTACCGATGATTAGTAATGATATGATTGATGTTATTTTAAGTTTATTGGTGCACACATTATGAGATTGTATATTCTATATATATATATATATATATATATATATATATATATATATATCTACATCATTCCACGTTACACGTCTTCATGTGTTTCTAATCAATTGTGTGCTGATTGAATAGCAGAAGAAAGAAAAGAGAGTTTATTCTGATGAAGAGCTTTTTTCACTTCCTGTTTTTATTTTATGAAACAACATGTTGAGTCGTATCCAATAAAAGAAATCCATTTAAAATAGATGTCAACTCAGGAATTAAGCTTTACTTCAAACACGTTCCTCTCAGATGTGTTGAAGGATTACAGGAGTTCTTGTTGAAGAAGCTGCATCACTCCATAAAACTGACTCAGCGTCTACAAACAGCAGAGTCGACCAGATGAGGCTTAAACACTTTAGTGTTTCTGCTGAATCGTCGTCGGCGCCTACTTCCTGTCTTCATCACCTATGTCCTGTCGTCGTCGTCGTCGTCGCCTACGTCCTGTCTTCATCACTTATGTCCTGTCGTAGTCACCTACGTCCTACCGTTGTCGCTCACGTTGCCTACATCCGTCCCGTCGTCTTCACCTACATCCCGTCGTCTTCACCTGCGTCCCGTCGTCTTCACCTACGTCCCGTCGTCTTCACCTGCGTCCCGTCGTCTTCACCTACGTCCCGTCGTCTTCACCTGCGTCCCGTCGTCTTCACCTACGTCCCGTTGTCTTCACCCGCGTCCCGTCGTCTTCACCTGCGTCCCGTCGTCTTCACCTACGTCCCGTTGTCTTCACCTGCGTCCCGTCGTCTTCACCTGCGTCCCGTCGTCTTCACCTACAGCATCTCCAACTTTGATAACCTTTTCAAGCAGCAACGTGACTCACGTTACGCAGCTGTAAATATGTCCTCACATTCTAATTAACATCTTGATATGACACATTTTTATCACATAACACTTCTACCGGTACTTTAGTCAACAGTATCATACGGCACACCTCTATTTCAGACCTCAGGATGTAAACCGTAGGTGTTATCAGACCCTTAATCCTTCCTCTTCCTCTTCCTCAGGTCGGATGTCCTGATTGGAGCTCCTCGGGCGAACACGACCTCCCCCGGCAGTGTGGAGGAGAGGGGGGCGGTGTACAGCTGTCCCTGGAGGAGCTCCTCCTGCCAGCAGCTGCAGTTTGACAGCACAGGTACAAAAACTACTCTCACTGATGTTTTATGTTTTCATGATGACCTTCGTCACTTTAAACCGTTTATAGTCACCTTAGAAACCCTGAGGCTGAGAACCTGTTTCCCTCCGTTAACCCTCCACTCCCTCCCCGACAGTTCACTCTTCGTTGTATTTAAGTAATACATAAGTAATAAGTAATATACTCGGTCATTTCCCTCTCTGATAAGCGGCCTCGGCAGCTCTCCCAGTGAGCAGCAACAGGGTGGGATTGATGGGATAATGAGGGCTCAGCTGCTGCTGCCTCGTGTCGGGACACATTGAGGAATGTGAGGTGAAGCAGGAGGTGTGTGGACTCGTCTGTGGAGGTGAACGTGATGCAAACTGCTCTCTCAAACAGAGGTGGTAATAACTGTTATTCATTGTTTGGAAGAACAACAGTGAAGGAGACGGGAGCTGCTCTGTCTTCACTGTATTGTCATCGTTTCCTAAATCCTAAATCCAGCAGCACTTTACAGCCGCTTGGTCCGTTAACGCCTCATGTGTCTCTGGTAGAGAATGATCACCTGAATCTGCAGCTCCTCTCTCCTCTCAGCTTCACCGAGCTTCATAGTGAGTTTCAGCTCGTTGTTTATCCGTCCGACCACAACGTTTTACTGTTCTGGTTCAGTCTCACGGCTCTCGTATCGCGTTTTCAGAGAAGAAGCTGTAAAAAGCCACCATACACTACCTGCTCAGGTACTCTGATCACTACCTGCTCAGGTACTCTGTTCACTACCTGCTCAGGTACTCTGTTCACTACCTGCTCAGGTACTCTGATCACTACCTGCAGACAGACACAAACGTAGTGGAGCATTAAGCAGCTAAAAGAGACAGATATTCCCCTCATGAGGTGGTGGAGACCAAAAACGGAGCTAAAAGAGAGAATACTGGACCAATCTGCTGAATCCGCCTTTTAAACAGCGATGGGAGTACTGATGGTGATGGTTAAATACCTGTTACACCCAAAACACACCTATATATATTAAATATAATCCCTTTACCTCTTGCACCTTACTTTGCTCCCAGATTATGCGGCGCTCAACTAGCAAAAGTGGAGTCGGACACGCCCTAAATGACCTTTAGACCATGAGCTGAAATAGAGCCAAAGACTCCTAATGAATCATCATGTTTTCTATCAAGTTGTCCAGACTTTAACTTCAATTATTGCACAGTTATTAATGAATATTTAAGTTCATGGAGACTTTGTGTCAGACTTGTGGAAAGTTTCGGTTTTGTGTCAGAAAATAAACGTCCTGTTGGTCCAGATAACCACAACGTCTGATGTTTCCTGTCTCTGTCTCTACTGACACGGACAAATAAAAACATACATGAGGACGTCACTTGTAGGGACACATCTACATACTGTGCATGGTCGATAACAGAGAGCACAGGAAGCAGCAGCTGGGTAGTTGCTGGTTTATCAGCGTCACATCGGGCGTGGGCAGTATTTCCTCATGATAAAGATTTAATAATCAGTATGCATGTCAGTGTTATTTCAAAACACGTCTGACCGCAGCCTCTCCAGACCGCCGCTGACTAACCTCGGTGACTTACAGCTTTCACAACCCGCCTCTTATGAGCTTTACTGATCTACCAGTAGTCACTCTTTAACTGTTTCTCTGCTGGAGAGTCTGAAGTACCAAACATCTCAGTAAGAACAGAAAGGAGAGCAGAAACCAGCCAGAGAGTGATGATGCAACTTAAACGGTCTCCTTCAGGGAAACTCAGTTCACGTAGCGACAACTGACTGATGCCCTGAAGGCACAAATACAACTAGATTCTTCATTATTTATTAGGAGCCTGGCAGCTACGCTTCTTCTTCTTCTTCGGAAATCTGCCCACTCACACATGAAACCAAACCAAACGTTGCACATTGCTCCAGTCCGATGCTAAACTTCCTCTTTGTGGGCTGATAGTCCTGATGGAGGCGCTGCAGCAAACATCTGAAGTTTAAAACTTTAAAAAGAATTCATAACAAATCAGCCGTCCGAGCTACAACTTTACAACGTCCAGGCAGGAACCATGAAGTCCGTCACTCTGTGTTTATTACTAAACCTCTCATCTCCTCACACATTGTTTTGCTCAATCGACACCAAAACTTTCTACGAAAAAAACATCCAAATAGATTTATGAATTATCAGAAATTGATCCCACGGTTCCTCAAAAGGTGTTATTGTAAACAGAACTGTACACAGCTAAATAAAGCTCCAGTGGTGATGGTAAATGTTGAGCAGTACGTCTCAGAATTTTATCTCAAAAACTGTATTTTGACAGTATCAATCATTTTAAACATCAGTTTGTAACTTATGGACAACAAATCCCTATTAAAATATCTCTGTGTTGTCTAGATGTTTCTACAGTGTGGTATTAGTACTTTTACTGTAACAGAGTATTTTTACAGTGTGGTATTAGTACTTTTACTGTAACAGAGTATTTTTACAGTGTAGTATTAGTACTTTTACTTTAACAGAGTATTTTTACAGTGTAGTATTAGTACTTTTACTGTAACAGAGTATTTTTACAGTGTAGTATTAGTACTTTTACTGTAACAGAGTATTTTTACAGTGTAGTATTAGTACTTTTACTTTAACAGAGTATTTTTACAGTGTGGTATTAGTACTTTTACTGCAGTAAAGTATCTGAATACTTCCTCCACCAGTGTTGAAAACATTAAGGACTAAAATATATTTGGTGCACAAAAGAAAGAAGGAGGAGCTCTAAGACAGTGTTGTGTAAATAGCTGTGTGTGTGTGTGTGTGTGTGTGCGTGTGTGTGCGTGCGTGTGTGTGTGTGCGTGCGTGCGTGTGTGTGGTTGGTATTCTGTGGGAGACCTCAGCCATGAAAGTAGGAAGCAACAAACACCCCCCCTCCACACACACCATGGCCTCAATACGACACAGCTCTTTTCAGACGGAGAACATGGAACCTTTCTGGCTCCGTCTGTCTAGTGACGGTGTTCTGGTGGTCACTGGAAACAGATTTAGGTTTTAGGTTATAACTGAATTCTGCTGCTTGTGTTCTAATATATGGAGAACAATAAACAGCCAACTGTACACAGAAGGGCGGATTCAAACCTGCGACCCTCTTGCTGTGAGGCGACAGTGCTGACCACTGCACCAGCGTGCAGCCCCCGTTCACAGACGGTGTGATGAAATGCTGAATGACTTTAAAACAGCTCAGTTGTTTTTGATGGTGATGAGGTTTTTGTTTCCCGGCACAGAAGGAGAATAAATAACAGCAAAAACGAAACAAACAAAAACCAACATTGGTATTGGCATCAGTATCAGTATCGGCCCACAATTCTGCTTTCGGTGCATCTCTGATCCAGACAGCAATCAATAAACCAAACCCTCTGATGAAAGACAGAAACAAATGTAGTGATATCTGTGTTGGTTGTTCATGTTCATGATGATGCTGTTGGGGGAGTGTCTTCGGAGGGAGGCCGGAACAGACGGACTGTCAGCGTTGATGACTTGGTGCCTTTCTCTCTAGATGTAGGGACTTTAGGAGCTAGTTAGCATCTTGTGCTGCTAGCTGCTTTTATTGGAGAAGAGTTGGAAACACTGGGCTGGTTTTAGGTTGGATTCTTTTAAAATCTGTTGTACTCTTGCTGGTTTCTTAACATTACCAACTCTAGCCTCAAAGCCTGAGATCTCTCATTTTAACTCATGAAAAATTGTGTAAAATGTGTGTTCAGTGTAGATATCAAGAGAAATAGTTGTTATCAATCAGACATTTATCAATCTAAGAACAACCTGTGAGATCTCTCTGGTGGCTCTGAAGGACCTTGTCTATACTGCCGTTTGTTTCTTGTATATATACGCTGATACAGATATATATTATGTGCAGTAAGCTGTTATGTTGTCAGGAGTACCTGTGGAACAGCAGCCTTCATGCTCGCTGCTGTTCAGGCCTGTTATGTCCATAAAAGGTGAATTAGTCAGCCTCAGTAAATCTCCTCTAGTGCAGCGTTAGAACGGGATGTTTAACTTTCAGCAGCCTGATAGCAGCCAGCAAACATCTGCCTCCGGGCAACACACCGACACCCTGCAGGCTCCGATAGAAACGGATAGAAACGGATGGAAACGGATGGAAACTGATAGAATCTGATAGAAACTGACAGAAATGGATAGAATCTGACAGAAACTGATAGAAACTGATGGAAACGGATAGAAACTGATAGAAACGGATGGAAACGGATGGAAACGGATAGAAACTGACAGAAACTGACAGAAACGGATAGAATCTGACAGAAACGGATAGAAACTGACAGGAACGGAAAGAAACGGATAGAAACTGATGGAATCTGATAGAAACTGATAGAAACTGACAGAAACTGACAGAAACGGATAGAAACTGATAGAATCTGATAGAAACTGACAGAAACTGACAGAAACGGATGGAAACTGATAGAATCTGACAGAAACGGATAGAATCTGACAGAAACGGATAGAAACTGACAGAAACGGATAGAAACTGATGGAATCTGATAGAAACTGACAGGAACGGAAAGAAACGGATAGAAACTGACAGAAACGGATAGAAACTGATAGAAACTGATGGAATCTGATAGAAACGGATAGAAACTGATAGAAACTGACGGAAACTGATAGAAACTGATGGAAACGGATAGAAACTGACAGAAACTGACAGAAACTGATAGAAACTGATGGAATCTGATAGAAACTTACAGAAACTGACAGAAACGGATAGAAACTGACGGAAACTGATAGAAACGGATAGAAACTGATAGAAACTGATGGAATCTGATAGAAACGGATAGAAACTGATAGAAACGGATAGAAACTGACAGAAACTGATGGAATCTGATAGAAACGGATAGAAACTGACAGAAACTGATAGAAACTGATGGAAACGGATAGAAACTGACAGAAACTGATAGAATCTGATAGAAACTGATAGAAACTGATAGAATCTGATAGAAACTGATAGAAACTGATGGAAACGGATAGAAACGGATAGAAACTGACAGAAACTTTATAGAAACTGATGGAAACGGATAGAAACTGACGGAATCTGATAGAAACTGATAGAAACTGACAGAAACTGATAGAAACTGATAGAAACTGACAGAAACTGATAGAAACGGATAGAAACTGATGGAATCTGATAGAAACGGATAGAAACTGACAGAAACTGATGGAAACTGATGGAAACGGATAGAAACTGACAGAAACTGATAGAAACTGACAGAAACTGATGGAATCTGATAGAAACAGATAGAAACTGCTGTAAACTGCTGTAAACTGCTGTAAACTGCTGTTGTTGCCTCTGGCTGTCCTGCTGTCAGTGACTGGCCTAGTTCTGAGAGTGTTCCTCCAACAATAGAGCTCTTTGTTGTTGATCTAACCTTCGTGATCTGCTGGCCAACGTTTTACTGGACCAGTGGACAGAATTAACTGGAATGCTTCAGAGTGTGTGTGTGTGTGTGTGTGTGTGTGTGTGTGTGTGTGTGTGTGTGTGTGTGTGTGTGTGTGTGACTCTGACTCAGCGTGGCCGTCTACCCATGATGCACCACAAGCTTTTGTTTAGTTCCTGCTGGATTTTCTCTCTTTGCTTCCAGAAGTGTGACTCGTCCAGGAATATTCTGCTTTATTGGGCAGCGTCTGACAGGAAGTGGGTGGAAAAGAAAGCTATAAATAATGTGACTCTGTGTTTTTATTATAAGTCCAGAGTTGGTCCACATTAAACCGGTTAAATATGGAAACACATCTTTTTCTCAGTTTCAGCTACGATTATGACCAAAATGGCATTATTTTGATCAATATTTGATCACTACTGTAGTAATACACCGACTATGGAGAATATATATAATATATGTACCTCATACAACCCAAATCAAATCAGCCTTTAAACCGTAAACACAGTCAACACACCTTCCTTGTGATGGAACACCTGGATTCTGCCACCACCTGCTGGCCCATTATTACATTTACTTTAACTCATCTGTATCCCTCTGAGTGTTACGGCCTCACAGAGCTGTTATCATAGCGGTCGACTGTCTTTGTTTCCGTCACGTTATTGTTGACATGAACTCATCTCTTTGGTTGGGGGACAAACAAAGAGACAAAGAGTCTGTCGCCATGGTTACAGCGCTGTTAAGATGGTAACTAGCTGGCACAAACTCTTGGCATCACGGCTGGCTGCTATCACGACCAACATGATCACAGATCGGGGATAAAAACGGCCCATTTATTGCCAGAATTTGGGAAACGAACCTCCCTAACGAACCAGAACACTGCAGCCACTATTTTATCAAACAGACAATGATTCCCATCAGCCCGGAGTTTCCCGACCTGATGGGAAACTCCCCAACATTTCATCCCCCGACCAGGCTTACATATTCTCTGTATTGTGTCAGGTCTGTGGGCCTGCTCCTTTTATGTCAGAGCTCGGTGGTGTTTTTGTCTTTGAACGCACCACAACGTCAGCCAGTTGGCTCCAGGGTGAGAGGAGGACCGGGCCGGGCCGGGCCGGGCCGAGCCGGGCTGCCTCTTTATTACCAAACAGTCCAGAAGTAAAGAGACAAAACTCTGCTGCTTTTTTTGACAACAGCTGCTAGATGGCGCTGCCGCCATTTTGGACTGAATGTGTCTGTGGTCATGGATGTATAAAGAGACGTCAGTTAATCAACCTCCCTGAACGAACAGTCAAATAACCT
This sequence comes from Sebastiscus albofasciatus, assembly GCA_916701655.1. Classification (NCBI taxonomy): domain Eukaryota; kingdom Metazoa; phylum Chordata; class Actinopteri; order Perciformes; family Sebastidae; genus Sebastiscus; species Sebastiscus albofasciatus. The sequence goes on from CAKAOI010047303.1 coordinate 21,630, forward strand.
TCATAAGTTCTCTTGAATGACTTCATTTATGCCCTCAAATTGGTCCTCTGTGTCCTCGAGTAAGAGAGAGGCCACTCAGCCTGCAAACATATAATCAAGGATCTCTGATGAACAACACGAGCAACTGATTTCTCTCATTGCTTCAGCAGTGGATAAAATATAAATAGAAAATAGGAGATAATAATATGGGAAGAATGAAAAGGAAATAACTAAATAAAGAGTTTGTAATTTATATATATATATATTTTATATACTTTATTTGTTCCCCTTTTGTTCAAGGTTGTTTTCATATATACAATTTACAGTTTGTAATTACAAAAGTTTATAAGCCAATTTTTAAGTAATTGAGCTTAGAAACAAACAAAATAAGTACACAAGAGAAAACAACATCAGCATTAGAAATTAAAATAAATAAAAAAATAAAAAATAATAATAATAATAATACTAAAAAATCAAAAATAATAATTTCCATTTGGAGATGTCAGCAGAGCTTGAGAGCTGTCTATTCCAAGAAGTCTTTTACTAACGATTATCTGCTCCGATCTGATATTCATATATTTACCTAAATGTTGATTAAATATGTATCTGACTCATAATAACAGCTGTAGATACTAAACCTCATTTTTCAGGAGCTACTTGATCCAAATACTGAAATCCTGAAGCACCTGATGACATTATTGATCTGATGGGAGAAACGTTACTCACATCATTATTATTTAATGACTTCTGATCTGAAGTCAGCTACATCTGAAACTGAGAAGCAAAAAGACTTACATATCCGTGACTAAAGAATTGAATGAATGAATTAATAAATGATAAACTCTCTGTCGTTACAGATGACAGGAGGAACACTGACGGAGCTCAGATGGAGTTTAAATCCAAGCAGTGGTTCGGTGCCTCGGTACGATCTGATGGAGAACACATCCTGGTGAGAAAGAGGATATACATATATCCTACCTTACATTTCATATCCCATTAATTAATTAATCACACATTGTATTGTATTTATATTTTTATTATTTTATTGTTATTTTATTAATCACTTATTTTATTGTATTTAATTTGTGTGATTTTATTATATTTTATTAATCACTTATTTTATTAAATTTAATTTGTATGAGTTTATTTTATTTTATTTATATTT
>CAKAOI010047304.1:0-11302 GCA_916701655.1 Sebastiscus albofasciatus
CAGGGAAGAAAAGAATACAGGACTTTTGTTTCTAAGATTTATGATTAAAAACTTACAGGGCAAAATTTCCCGATAGAAATACATGACAAATAAAAATAATATGAGCAATAGTAACCACAGCGTTTTGACACTAGAGTCAACTGTAAATACCAGCATGTTGAATTTCAACACTATTTTCTTTTGACATACCATAAGATATTGCCGCAAAATATATATGAGTCAATGCTTTTTAAAAGAAAAATGAAACTGAGAAGGATAATTTGGTCTCAGCCACAGTAAAAACACTATCACTACGCTCTCTAAAGCTGATCTTTAGAAATAATGTCTGAAACCTCCTCTCCCTCCCCCCCTGCTGTGTTCAGTATGTTACAGTACCTCCAGATTTTCCAACAGTGGAGAATTACACTCAGCCTCGCTCGCTGGTACGACTAAAACCCCGTCTCCAGACCCCTGTGTAGGAGGTAATAGCACTGGGTGCTAACTCCCAATGATAATGTCATGGATGCAAAGGGCTGATGTGAAGCTCACAAAGCACCTTCAGAGAGAGAAGCTCTATTACTCAGCTTGGCAGGGCCCCAGCCACAGACAGCCTCTCCAGTCTGCATGCCAAAGTTATTCCTCGCCCCCATTGAAAATCAGGCTGACAGGCCAGAGTGTCCCAAAGTAAAAATTACTCACTCCACTGACCTCAACAACACAAAACAAACAGCCAGGAGATGTGAGGGGGAGAGCACACACGTGACTTCCACTTTGTCCAGATAAACACGTAATAGATGAGTCCTCGCTGATACGGAGTTTCTGTTGAGCAGCAGTGTAAATGACCGATTGTGTAAGATTAAAACTAGGGCTGTCAATCGATTAGAATATTTAATCTCCATAAATCGCATGATTGTCCATAGTTAATCACAAATTAATGACACATTTTATCTGTTCAAAATGTACCTTAAAGGGAGATTTGTCAAGTATTTAATCCTCTTATCAACATGGGAGTGGACAGATATGCTGCTTTATGCAAATGTATGTATAGATTTATTATTGTAAATCAATTAACAACACAGAACAATGACAGATATTGTCCAGAAACCCTCACAGGTACTGCATTTAGCATAAGAAATATGATCAAATCATAACATGGCAAACTGCAGCCCAACAGACAACAACAGCTGTCAGTATGTCAGCGAGGTCAGAGGTCAAGGGACCCCTTTGAAAATGGCCATGTCAGTTTTTCTTTAAAAATGATTTAGCTTAAGTTTGGAGCGTTATTTAACCTCCTTCCCGACAAGCTAGTATGACATGGTTGATACCGATGGATTCTTTAGGTTTTATAGTTTCATATGATGCCAGTATCTTCACTTTAACTTTAAAACTGAGCCCGCCAAAGATCAAATAGCGTCCGGGCCCGACGGCGTCCCATCAACATTTTTAAGAGGTTAATTAAAAATCACAAGTTAGATAAAGAAATTAGTGGCGTTAAAACAAATTTGCGTTAACGCGTTATTATCACGTTAACGTTGACAGCCCTAATTAAAACATCTTCACATGATAAAGAAGTTTAGAATAAGCTGTCTTACCTCCGGAGTGGGGCGGCGGGCCACACAGCAGGACCACTCCTTGACCTTCGCGAACCCTCACTGGACTTCTTCTCTGGGTCTTGAAGTTCTCCAAATCTGTCAAACCACAACACAAAAGCAATAAAGCAAAAATAATCAATTCATTCCTCACAAAAGCCAGAAGCACACAGGACACGCCGAGTTGTTTACAAAGGTAAAGAAATGCACTACAAGGCATATCTGTGGCTGCTCAATAATTTCACATATCTGGTTAGAACACGGCTACAGAGCGAGAGTTCACCGGCGCCATGCCATGCAGAACTTCTGCATATTTTCATGTAGCGAGCTATGTTTGCATAAATGCAGGCAAAGTGCTGTAAAGACCTAAACACTTCTGACTGGAGCAGAAAGCAATTCCTCAAGTATAAGTCACACATGAGTGAATTTAATTGGAACCGCGTATTGTTATCACTTTCTGTGTTTCATCCACCGCACACAGACCAGTAACAATTAAATGACTAAGACTGAAACATCATTTGTATGGAGACCGATTACTTGTTGACAACCTGCTGAGCGAAAAAGCAAATAGAGACGGCAATCCTTGAACACTTTGCCTTTTCTTGCCTGCTGTGGCTCTCGGAGATATCGCCAGCCCGTGCAGCCAAATATGCGGCTGCCATATAATGACATAATCAAGACGGGATTCAAAAACGGGGAGGAAGAATGAAAAACTGACACCTCCTGTGTACAAGCACAGCAGGATGAGCCTCTGCATAATAAATACCGTGTATGATCTCTGCAGACCTTGTGAGTAATGGAAAACTGCATCCAGCAGAACAGTATTACATTATCACAATTGAATTTTCTTTTTTTTGGGGGGTTCACAAATGATTTAGCGGAAAGCTTATGTATGACTTCACAAATTAGATCATTAAGTTATTCTCATATTTGGTGCAGACAGATTGTGTGGATGCTTCAGTGGCCAATTCTAAATCTATGGCTGATCCATGGGTAACAATCACATAAAGCCTCTCTGTGCGTGAACAGATTGAGCACAGCTAGGGTCCCTCTGGACCAGCCAACTATACCGGAGATCCCTCTAGATGTGATTAAGCTCCTAAGTGAATGTGGGAAATGTAGGCCTATTCATTTATCCTATTTATGCCGGAAATGTTTGCAAAAGCAATCATTTTCAAACCTCTCATGATATTCATGTAATGTCATGGTTGACTTCACGTCTTAATGCGGCAATCTCAACGATTTTCATTTAAACAAGGCAAAAGACATTCCCTCCGCTCAGCGCTTGACCCCTACTAAAGTAGGGCCAAAGGTTTTGCCCTTTAAGAACTAATGGAATTAGTCTATTGAGCACAATGTTAGCTTGTTATTAGCTCACTTTCCTCAAGTCCAGTCCCTGGACTTCTAACACCCCAAAAGGTACAACTAGACCACACTGTCAACCATCACACCAAATTTGAAGATCCTAAGTTGAATAGTTCCCGAGTTCTGCTGCAGAAACGAAAATGAAGTCAAAATAAATCACAGTTTTTGGCCCAAATTGCAAAAGAATGTTGGCACCCTGGACTTGTAACCCCCAAAAGGTACAACTACACCACACCATCAACCATTATACCAAATTTGAAGTTCCTAAGTTAAGTAGTTTCCGAGTTCTGCTCCGGAAACAACGCGAACGGACGGAAAGGACGGACGGACGGACATGCGGAGCGCTTTATACCCCCGACTACGTTGTCGCGGGGGTATAATAAATGTCTCTTAAGTCACTATTTAAAGCCAAATGAGGTGATGATGATTGAACATATGGCCCACTGATGAAAGGATTGCAATATTTATACATTTGCAGTATTATGAAATGGGTGTCTATGGTAACATAATTGGATTTAAATTACAGTTTGAACACACATGAAACAACGCACACAATTCTGACAACTTGAAGCTCCTGTACATATAAATATAATTATTCTATTCTATTTCTGCTCATGTGTTAACAAAAATACTGCAGACTGCTGAACTCTGAGTTGTTTTCACTCAAATACACATTTTAAATCAATCAGGACTGAAATCTTTAGGAAAAAAAACCCAAAACAAAACAATAAAAAAATACTTGTAATTTGATTGATTTCACAGCCGAATTTCAAAACAAACTCAAATTGAAGTTTTTAGACAGTCAGAGTATCCAACACTTTGTAAAATCCATTGTTTGCAGATGTTAGTAACCAGCATTGGAAACCCAGAGTGGCAGAAATCCAATTATCTTTTCCACTGACTGATCAAAACATATAAGTTTAATCTTGTTTTATGTGCTTTATTTAAATATAGTGAGACTCATCAACAGATTAAAAACAAGACTTGTGATAAATGCTAACGATAGCAATGCCAATATGCTGATGTTTAGTGGGTATGATGTGCTAACCTGTGCTCTACTAGAGGGGGTTGCACGCTGGCCAGATACATTCTAGTTTCAGCAGTTCTATTATTTATTCCATCCTGCCGGCACAATAGATCTGTAGTCCTGGTTGTAGCCCCGGCCCCTGTGGCTGAGTCATGATAGAATAATAAGCTCATGTGGGTAGAGCATACTAACATCCTAACATGAGTCATTCCTGGTCATTTCAACATGAATACAATCCTCATTTATAGAGTTCACTGGAGATCATCTTGCAAAGGGATCGCACCAGCCGCGATGCCAAATCGGGCCCGGGCATAAAGTGAGAGGGGCCCGAGCAACACAACCTCCTCTCCACGCCAGATAGATAGAGCCATTGCAACACGACCTCCTCTCCACGCCAGATAGGTAGAGCCAGAGCAGCACGACCTCCTCTCCACGCCAGATAGATAGAGCCAGAGCAACATGACCTCTTCTCCACGTCAGATAGGTAGAGCCAGGGCAACACAACCACCTCTCCATGGCAGATAGGTAGAGCCAGAGCAACACAACATCCTCTCCACGCCAGATAGGTAGAGCCAGAGCAGCACGACCTCCTCTCCACGCCAGATAGGTAGAACCAGAGCAGCACGACCTCCTCTCCACGTCAGGTAGATAGTCAGAGCAACACGACTTCCTCTCCACGCCAGATAGATACAGCCAGAGCAACACAACCTCCTCTCCATGGCAGATAGGTAGAGCCAGAGCAACACAACATCCTCTCCACGCCAGGTAGATAGAGCCAGAGCAACACGACCACCTCTCCACGGCAGATAGGTAGAGCCAGAGCAACACAACCTCCTCTCCACGTCAGATAGGTAGAGCCAGAGCAACACAACCTCCTCTCCACGCCAGGTAGATAGAGCCAGAGCAACACAACCTCCTCTCCACGTCAGATAGGTAGAGCCAGAGCAACACAACCTCCTCTCCACACCAGATAGATAGAGCCAGAGCAACACAACCTCCTCTCCACGGCAGATAGGTAGAGTCAGAGCAACATGACCTCCTCTTCACGGCAGATACTTATATATATATATATACATATATACATATATATGTATATATGTATATATATATGTATGTGTATATATATATATATATATATATATATGTATGTACATTCCCACGTATATAACATTTAAATTACATGTAAACATGCACAGAGAAGTTGCATTAGTGAATGATTTTACTTTATAAATCATGAATATAACAGACTTAATTTACTGTCAGTTTAGCGGCTGCACAGACTTTGAAAAAAAGAACAGACTTCATTCACAGATAAAACTTCTTCTCTGATTAAACTGTTTGCACAATTACCATGCAACAACTCCTCTTATCCATTCTTTACCACTAAGTGAAACAGCTCACGTGAGCCATCTGCTCCAAACAAGCATCTGTGTGTGTGTGTGTGTGTGTGTGTGTGTGTGTGTGTGTGTGTGTGTGTGTGTGGTTGCAGTAGGAGGGAGAAAATGGGGTTTGAAATAAAAGTGTTTCAAATCAAACATTTTACCATAATTTCAAAGAAACCCAGGGCCAGATATCGGCTGTCTTTTGCCCAGCGTGCCCTTTACGTCAGCAGGTGCTGTGAATAACACACAGGACCAGATTTAACTCTTTTCTAAAATCTGACTCACACATTAGAAAATATCAGAGTTGCTCAACTCACACTGAGAGTGTAGCTCTCCTGATCAATATTCCTTTGGAGTATGGTGGGGCGTAAATGAGCTAGACACACTAAAAGCCAACAATGCCTGACAACCCAAGCTGTTCTGCACCCCGTGGATCATCTTATCAAGCCCATCACGGCTCTGCACCTCCATGTGCTTCTCCATGGCAGGGTTCGGGCTATTTTGAGTGCTTTCAGATCCATGAAATTGGATGTGAATTTGCATTTTTTGTGCTAGCTACATCAATGTGACCCATTGTAATGAATGAGAGGTGATTGTGGAGAAAAAAAAATTGAAGCCATTCTGTTGGAGAGTGAGCTCGAGGGCAATTTGCAATGTGGCTACATTCGTCACCTAACCATCGGACAAAAAGCATAAAGAGTTTTCCCCTAAATGGGCTTTATTTGAAGTTGTCTAGCTACGCTATAATTTGCCTCCATTAAGGTCTAATTCTGTATTTCTCATGTGAGCTGACCAGTTGCAGCAGGTTTGGGGAGAACTCTCTGATACTCTTAAGAAACTATGAACTCCTCAAATCAAAGAACTTTGTTAAATGAATATTTCAGGCTTATAATTACCATCAATTACTCGCTGCGTGCTGCCTTGAATTCTTGAAGAAAACTGTTTTTCTTGTATGCCTCCACGGTGAACGGAGAATATAAATGCATGCTGTGAGTCTGTGCATTCGAGGGCATGCAGAAGTGTTTCAAATAGTACCATTTTGGCGAAAATGCTTGTGTTTGGGAAGTAGTGAGAATACGACTGGAGAAAAGCTGAGTTTTCTTCAAAAGTTCAAGGTAACACGCGGTGAGTAATTGAGCAATACAGATGGTCATTTTGTGTGTGAAGTAATCCTTTAACATGTTTTATTTTAGATTTGACAGAAAGTAGAACATTAGGGTTGATTCGAATGCTTTGAAGCTTTGACCGTTGCCATGGTAATCCACCTCCAAATCAGTTTTCGAATGCTTCGTTTTTGTTTTTTTATACAAGTATGTAATAATAAAGTATAAATCCCCAAATAGCCCATGAAATAAGGAATAATCCCACATTATTCATTATTCATATTCAACATTACATCCCATAAGATGTGAACTTGGTATAAGCTCATGTAATTACAACCAAAGCTGACAGGAATTTGGTCATTGGTTCTTAACACTAGGCCGCCATAGGACTGCCATAGGACTGCCATAGCACCGCCATAGGACCGCCATAGGACCGCCATAGGACCGCCATAGGACCGCCATAGGACCGCCATAGCCCACGCCATTTAACGTTGTGGTTCCAAAATTTGAATTATTCCCTCCTGCCCTGACTGTTCCTAAACACCTAACCTGCACATGCCTGTATTGCCATAATGATAGAATAACATTTAGGACACCATATAGATGGGTTTCTGGTGTTTTTTTTTCATGACAAAAGCCTCCTTTAGTCACCAAGTATCGCCGATTAACGCTCCTCCGGCAGCCGAATTGTTTTGCATAATGGCCGTATAAGCACATTGAGATAATGAATGGGACATAGAAACTAATTCTATTCACTCACATGCACTTATAATCACACTAAGGTACGTGGGCCCACAGTATTCATCATGTCATATGTAGGGGTGTCAGAAAATAGTGAATATCATTTCACAATATTATGTTTTGTGTTACTGTATCGATTCTCAAAAACACTATTGATTTTGAATTAATAATTTACATGCAAACATTAACTCAGTCAATACTGTATTTCATTTGCAAAGAGATGCTCCCTCTCAGTGTGTGTGTCCTCCCAAAGTAGAGCTACGATGTTGGATGTTACAGCGACTGTAATAAATGCAAATGCAGATCCCACTGTTCTCATTGCATAAAAAAGTCAACTTGTTTTACTCAGATTTGTTCTTTATACTAGGACAGTTTTCTTAAAATGAGATTTAAAAAAAAAAAAAGCAATATATCGATTCGCAATATATTGGATCGTAATCCCCGTATCATAATATGCATCGTATTGCCAGATACTTGCCGATACTCAGCCCTAATCATATCTGTAAAATATCAGACATGAAAGCGAAAATAATCACACGTTTTTGCATTTTTGTGATTATGTAGAAATGTAACCAGCTGGTGGCTCAACAGGAAGAAATAACAGGGTTTTATCAATCACTGACCAAGGCTGCAGAGATATTTTACACCGGACTAAAGTGTTGGATTTGCAGGCCAACTCGCATTGCCTTGCCTAGAGCAATGAATAAAAGGAAACTATTTAAAAATAGACAAAAAATGCCAAAAACATGTTAGTGCGAGGTGTCAAAAGAGCCAATTCTCTTTTCTTACCAAACCAAAGTCGTGTCTTTTTTGGAGCTGCAATGTTGAAACAGCCAAGGCCGTCACCTCCCACCCAGCTGTAGTCAAACAGCAAATGGGAAGAGCCTTGGAACCAATTTTAATGGGTTGACATTCACTTATTTTTCATCTTCACCCACCGATGCCTTCACTCTATAAAACCTTTTACCTAACCACTCGTTTTTTCTGAATTACTTAAAAAGGCATGAAAGTGCATTTTAATCCATCTTAAAGTTCAGGAGTCTAAATAAAATGATAATGGGGTAGTTTTGTGTTTTGCCAAGGACGACTTGGAGCTCTCATCCCACTGTTTGTGTTATCTACACACTTATTGAATCAAATTATACTCCACAATCTTGTCTGACCACTTGACTCATTTGGTCGCCTAATGCGGCTCAGTCACGCTGTGGATGGTGTCTTTTTATGCAGTTGCTTTTATACGTGTGATTGTCTTTTTATGTTGTCTCCCTGCACTGGAAAGCTCTTTGTGCACCTTGCTTGAAAAGAGCTCTATACAAACAAGTAGTATTATCCAATATTATCATCATCATGTCTTGGTCAAGGACAATGGCAGGCGAATCATGTATGTGTACAGCGTGGGAGGAAAGTGGAGCGCCCGGAGGAGGCAAACACAAGGAGAACATAGAAACGCTACAGAAAGGACCAAGGCCAGTTCAAACCCAGAACTTGTTTAATAAGACTACACTGGTAACCACTCAGCGACCAAGATATACAGCGACCGGTCATAACATTATGACCACCTGCCTCATATTGAGTAGGTCTGACCTGACCCTGACCTGTCGAGGCATGGACTCCACAAGACCTCTGAAGCTATGCTGTGATATCTGGCACCAAGCCGTCAGTAGCAGATCCTTTAAGTCCTGTAAGTTGCGAGGTGGGGCCTCCGTGGATCGGACTTGTTTGTCCAGCACATCCCACAGATGCTCGATTGGATTGAGATCTGGAGAGTTTGGAGGCTGAGTCGACATCTCAAACTCGTTGTCATCCACATGATGTAAAAGAAAATGTGATTCATCAGACCGGGCCACCCTCTTCCATTGCTCCGTGGTCCAGTTCTGATGCTCACGTGCGCATTGTAGGCGCTTTTGGCGGTCTGCGGCTATGCAGCCCCATACGCAACAAACTGCTCCTCACTGTGTGTTCTGACACCTTTCTATCAGAACCAGCATTAACTTTTTCAGCAGTTTGAGCTCCAGTAGCTCTTCTATTGGATCGGACAACACGGGCCAGCCTTCGCTCCCCACGTGCATCAATGAGCCTCGGGTCTGACCCTGTAGGCGGTTTACCGGTTCTCCTTCCTTGAACCACTTTTGGTAGGTCCTGACCACGGCAGACCGGGAACATCCCACAAGAGCTGCAGTTCTGGAGATGCTCTGACCCAGTCGTCTAGCCATCACTATCTGGCCCTTGTCAAAGTCACTCACATCCTTACGCTGGACCATTTATTCTTCTTCCAACACAAAGTTCAAAGTTCAAAATGTTCACTTGCTGTCTAATATATCCCCCCCACTGCCAGGGTGCCATTATAATGAGATAGTCACTGTTATTCACTTCACCTGTCAGTGGTCATAATGTTATGGCTGATCAGTGTATGAAAACAATATTGGAATTTTTTCAACTACGGCTAAAGGTCCCATACAGCATTTTAACATCTTCTATATACAGTAAATAAACATCACCACCTCTATGATACCAGGCAATGTTCACCAGCTGCTACGCTGCATCGCGTGTCACCGCAGTCATGATTTATGTAAATTCAGCTGGGTTTTCACTGACCTTTATTCAGCTCTAAAAAATTCGACTTTCTCACTGAAACAAACTCACACTGAAGTTGTCATTAAGCATCAAAGACAGAATGTGGTTTTGGGGGGAAAACAGCGAAACATTTTCATGCTGTCCTAATAGAAAACTCTGACATGCAGCCAAGAACAATAGCTGAGTCAAAGCCTTTTGTAATTACTTGAGAAGAAGAAAAAAAAACAACACTTGTTCAGAGCAGCAAGGTTTAATAAAAGCTTTCGAAATGGGTAAACGCTGAAAAATTAGAATGTGGGATAAACTAATTTATTGAAAATGATTGTCCTAATACCTATAAAGTACTCAATCTGTCAGGTGTTACCTTGACTACGTTTACATGCACTCTAATATTCCACTATTAATCCGAATATGACAATATTACGAATTTGATACGGGTCATGTAAACAGCATATTTTCTTTGGATATTCTGAATTAGGTCTTAATCCTGATTAAGACATGTGGGATATGATGATATTATTCAGGTTTTAGGAGCCTTCTTTGGACATGTACGTAGTAGACTGTACTGTAGTAGACAAATACATGAATACCACTGGTAGATGGTGAAAACCGTCATCTCCTCTTGCATTCGTCTGCTGTTCTCAGAGAGGCATCATGCAGTGAACCACTAACTGTGAGTGACACATGACATTTGAGGAGTGATAAACATCAAAGGGGCTTAATTCTTACTGAGCGCTACGGCTGGCGTCTCCTGACAATTACAACACTGCTGTTGAGAGTGCTGCATTCAGAAAAATGCCCGCTGCCATCACCCTCCCTAAAAGAGGATCTGAAACCCAGATTGAGCACTTAGCATAACAGTGCTGACGATAAATGTTATTGTCCCTTCCTCAGATGCTCTCCAGCTCAAAACAGACTTAATTTTCACCCCGAGGCAAAAAAGCGATGAATAAAGAGTACAGAGATGATGGAAATGAGAGAAGCAAGAAGAGATTGAAATCTTGCAAAGTAATTACACAGATAAGGCAGTTAGGTTAGACTAGTCAGTAAGAAAAAAAATGCAAATTATGTGCAATTACAGGAGTGAATTTGATAGGAGAGATCATGAGCACCAAGATACAAGGGAGTCACATCCTGCACTGCTTTCATAAATACAGCTATTTCACCCTTCATTAAACACTTTGTTACCCTTATGGCTCTATAAGCATGTTCTCTCTTCAGGACAGCCATCCCGTACTGCAGGCCTTAGATTCTGTTGTATAACGTTGCATCTTTGCGTCAGTGAAAATCCAAACACTTAACGCCAGAAAATATCCCGTGGAGATTAGGAAACTCAATCTGGCTCGATAACCAACTAGATTATTCCTTCCAGCACTCCCAGCAGGCGAGCAGAACCTTTTAAACATTTAAAGTCTGTATTGTCAACAGGATCAAGAGCCTTTATACTTTTAGAGGTTTAAACCTCGACCAGATGGTAACAGAGACTGTTACATCATCCATCCTCCGGGGGATTAAACATGTAGTTCTCACTCTTATTATGCA
>CAKAOI010047305.1:0-17994 GCA_916701655.1 Sebastiscus albofasciatus
ATATAAAAAGCATAGCATAAAAAAACGTCCTATATTAATTAAGGTTTGACCACATCATTGTTTTGGTATAGGTTCAGAAACTCAGGTATCACACTGGCACTGCGGTATCGAAACACTACCCAGCAGCAACAATTATTTTCATCATCATTAACCTGCCGATTATTTTCAGAATTAATCTTTTGCCCAATAAAATGTCCGAAAATACTGAAAAATGCCCTCTGCATTTCCCCAGAGTCCAAGTTAACGTCTTCAAATTGCTTCTTTGGTCTGACCAACAGTCCAAAACCCAAAGAAAAGCAATTTCCAATGATAAAAAAAATCATAGAAAAGAAGCAAATCCTCTAATTGGAAAAGTTGAAACCTGAGAATAAGTGGCAGTTCTGCTTAAAAAAACGACTTGAACGATTAATCGACTAATCGTTTGCAGCTCTACAAGTATCAAAAAGAGATTAAACTTCTAACTTAATCCCTAAAAAGCTGTATTGTTGGAAAAAGTCCAGTTTAATAGGTACACCTGGAAAAAACTAATTCAGTTTAATACAACAGCCCTGCAATAAATCCTACCTTTATGAAATTTATACTGTTTAAGAGAAGTGTTAATCAAACTTTATGGTTATTTGGAGGCTGTAGTTTGTGCTGCTGTTGAATTGAATTACACATTGAGAGAGGTGGGTCGACAAAATATTAGTAACGCCTCTCATTCGAATGAGAAACACAGTAAGTATAATTTGGGTATCGTAGCACGCCAGTGGCACAAGTACCCAGCCCTACATGCTGGTATTCATTAAAATTAGACTTTTGTTGGGAAATAACACAGCTTTCATCAGACAGTGCTGATATCTTTTGTCCTGTGAGACAGAGGTCACGTCCAGTCAACAGCAGAGTGAGGTTTGGTGGTGTTTATGGAGGGAGGAGGCCCTGGGCTGAGCCGCTCCCCCGGGTCCTCTGGGACGCCTCTGGCTGTGGCTGGAGCGGGACGAGTTATCTGGTTAGATTTGAGGCGATGCCCACTGAGCCGGACGTGAGGGACTTCCTGTGGTAAAAAAACGTGGAGTCCAACATCTCACACTCCATCCGCCTGTCAGTCTGCATCTGTCTTTGTCTCGGTGTAACTATCTGTGCCAGATTTCTGAATAGACCAGTATCCTCAGTGGCACACATTCTTTCTACACCAGAGAATGACAATGTGACATAACTGCTTGATGGGACAGAGTGATAGGTTGAAATTTAGGATGTTATTTTAATTTTGCAAACGCAATTTGAATAAAATAAGCCTCTGTTTAAAGGGACTGTTTGTAAGAATCAGAATTGCTTGTTAACAGCGACACCTGTGGCTGTTAAGTCAACAAAAGTCAGCGTCGGGCTCGCGCTTGTGCTCGCTCTAAATAGACATGAACGAGCATCGCTCAAAACAGTGAGGCGACACACGTCAGCTAAAACCACAATATCACTCTATATTTCACCTGCTTGGCAGTAATGTTAGCTGACCAGACGGAGGTCTCTCCATGAATCAGAGCTGATCCTAGTGTTGGCTTTTCCTGCCTAAGCCTCCCGACAGTGGCCGGAGGGAACAGGGGAGACACCGGCACCCGGTCGGAGAGAAGATAACGTTTCTCTCTGCGGAGCCCCGTCACTTCACAAGACACGGAAAACCTCTGTTGATCAGGAGGAGCTGCAGCAGTTATTTCTGCACACACGTCCACTGTACATTCACTAGATATTCTCAGAGCTACGAAATCTTCTGCAGTATGTAGTGTGCGCGCACGAACGTGAGGTAGAGCGAGCTGAGTGAAGGCAAGCAGGCAGGCAGAGGAGCAGAAAAGCAGAGTACAGCAGAGACTCCGGCCCTGGAGACCAAAGCTACGGTCTCCCCAGCGTCCTCATACCACTGCCAACACTGTTTTGCATGACGGGCTTCACTAGATATAACTTTGTGGTTTTGGTGCTTCCGTGTAGTTTGTGTTGGAGTCTTGTCTGAACAGCATAGCCACACATGAGTGCACATATGCAAACGCGCATGGGACAATGACCCGGGTGATTAATATGTGTAAGAAGTTACAAACAGTCCCTTTAAAAAAGGTATATAAGTGGTATTAACATTCAATAACATTGCAAATTTCCCCGCCGCAGGGCTACTAAAGGATTATCTCATCTTATCTTAACATGATTGAAATTGAAATGTGTTTCTGTTTATCACTAAGAAACAGGTGATTAGTATTTAGGTTGAAAAGTTTTAAAATACATATAGTTCCAATGGCATCTAAGAATACAAATGGTAGTAGGAATATGCTTAATCGGTGTTAGGATTAAGAGGGGGTCCTTAGAAAATGGTCTCCCCTGTAAGGGGTCCCTGGCCCCAAGAAGTTTGAGAACCCCTGATCTACAGAACAACATTCCCACAGCTGGTACAAGACCAATGTCTTGCTCAAAAGCAGGGCAGTGCTTGCAGACATGAAGGTTTGAATCCGGTCTTCCAACACAAGCAGCTGAAAATCTGCTAAAATCCCAAATCTCTTTAGCTTCTCTGTAGCACTGTGCTTGTTGTGAGGGAAAGAGCCAGCCGTAGGCAGTTTCTGTACTCAAACAAGTCTAGACAGATGCAGAACGGTCCTAATGAGTGTTATTGATAGACATGATGGAACAAATACCCATAGGAAATATGGCTGGTGTTCCATTCAGAGAGAATAACTACAGAGTTTGAGTCCCCTTGAGGACATCAAATCAGAAAGACTGTGGCCAGTTTGAGGGAAGCAGCCCTCCACCTATCACATGTACATCTATATGTGCTCCACTGTGTAGCAATGCCACTGAGACAAATTCCTTTCCAATTACTGCACTTGTTGAATGAAGCGACTGTATCTGTGAGCTTCAAGAGGGGGAAGGAAGTTCACGTGCCCAGCTCTTACAACACACTAGGCTGATAACAGCCGGCCCCACCGGCCTAGCTAGTCATATTTCAGGTTGACAAAAGCCAAACATGCCACTCACACTTTCCTTTGAGAAGAGGAGCTTAAGCAGTATGGGCTTAGGGGAGGACACAGAACCTGCTTTTGTTTTCAGGACCTCCTTGTAGACGTGCAGCTTTTGCTCCTGTTTCCAGTGGAATTTGACGCGGAATGAAAACTGTATCTAAAAATAGGAGAGAATTTCTCAGGTATCCAGTGACTTCATAATTAAGATAAAATACAGAGCTATCTCGCATGGTTGTGGTTGAAGGGCTGGCAAGGCGTGCCTTTATAAACTAGCTTTCCCAAGACAATCAATGTTGACTTTTAATGGCCACCACAGGGCTAATCTCTTAGAAAAGCCACTTATAAAACTGTTTACCCAAACCTTTACTTCAAGTATTCACCCAGCAGTGGTGGAAGTAGTATTAAAGGTTTTTTTACTGAAGCAAAAGTAGCGTTACCACACTGTAAAAAATATTTCATTATATGTTAAAGTATGTATAAATGTACTTATGCAGAAATATTTAACAATTATCAGCAAAATGTAGTAAAAGTAGCCTATCTGCAGACAAATGGCCCCTGTAACTGATATATATAATTATTAGATTGTTTATACTGATAAATCAATGAGTTTTACTGTTATAGTTGGTCGAAGTGGAGCTAGCTTAAATTACTTTATACACAGTTTAGTCCAGTGGTTCCCAATTGAGAGGTCACAGGATAAATCTGAGGAGTCGTGATGTGATTAATAGGGAAGAAAATCAAAATTCAGCTACACAAAGTTGCACTCATTATTTTGACAGTTATCTATATGAAACCATCTGTGAGGTTTAAAAGGAAAATGTTATATTTAATGGAACTGCTGATAACTCATAGACATCTGAAATGGGACGGGCCCCTTGACCCATTTGGTGTTTGTTTGTAACTTAATATCATTACCTTAATCTGAAAAGGTTGCCACAAATGTCAAATAAATGTACTGCGGCATCGAAACACTACCCAGTTGCAACAATTATTTTCATCATCATTAACCTGTCTGAACCTGAGAGTAATGTTCCCCTATGAAATGTATAAAGTAAATATAAAAAGGAGCATAAAATGGAACTACTCAAGTAAAGTACCTCAAAACTGTACATGAGCTATTGTTAACAGCAGCAATTAAATGCATCACAATTAAGTGGCTAAAACCTGAGCCCCCAACATACAATTTATGGATTGAGAAGGTATGGGAAATTTATCACATGGAACAAATAACCTTTTCCCTAAGACTCCAAAAAGACACATTTATTAAAAAAGGTGGAGCCTTGCCATGACCGTACTAATACAGTGATCGGGGACCTGCATATTTGTATATATCCTGGATCATACTTGTATCTTTGTCTTCCTGATCCAGGTCATCTCTCTAAGCACATACACACACCCACACAACCATACAACACACACCCTTCCACACACTTCCCCTCCCTGACCTCTGACCCTTCACCACATTTATTTTTATTTAAATTAATTTATTTTACTTTATTTCATTTTAATTCTTTGGATTGTTTAAGTATGTGTCCTCCCTTTTCCTCTGAATTCAATTGAAATTATAGTTTAAGATGAAGTCTTGTTTTGTGCTTTTTGTGTTTTCTCTCTCCCCCTCTTGTTTTAAGTTGTGAAATTTTGTGTAAAAACAAAGAGACAGCTGTAAAATGAAAATACAGTGGTAAAGAATGTGATCATGATTGTATAAGTTGCTGAAACTGCAATAAAAACTAAGTTAAAAAAAAAAAAAAGCTGCTTTATTGGAAAGAAAATCCAGTTTAATAGGTACACCTGTCAATACACCTTAATACAACAGCCCTGCAATAAATCCTACCTTTATGAAATATATACTGTCCTATTTAAGAGAAGTGTTGATCAAACTTTATGGATATTTGGAGGCTGTTATCAATTTATCAAAATATCATAACCTTAATCTGAAAAGGTTGGGGGGAAGTAATATTTCCCTATGAAATGTATAATGTAAATATAAAGGAGCATAAAATGCTAATTTTTAAAATATATTGTCAGGCAGCTTAATCCTTAATGATACATCATCATTTATTAGTTTGTTAATATTTTGTATTAATAATCTGACTCTGCAAAGTAACAAGCAACTACAGTTATCAAATAAATGTAATAAATGTAGTAAAAAAGAACAATATTGTCTTCCACAAGGCAGTGAAGTAGAAATATAAAGTAGTATGAAATGGAAATACTCAAGTAAAGTACAAGAATGAATCAATGAATCATATTCTATAACATCACCATATGTTTTCAGCTTTGTGATGATGCATTTTCTAAATGACATCATTTGAGTCAATTTAGTCGTTTAATTCAACCGTAAAAATTGAATAATGAATAATAGTACATTTTAACTTCATGCAGCTCCCTCTGGAGCAACAGAAGTCTTTATACAACTTTGTTCACATATGCAGTACTCTACTGTACTGTAAAATGACTAATGTCATCTGATTTTCTAGAAGAAATAGAAAATCATAATAATAGCTACTTTAGTTCTTAAATGTTATTTCCAGGACTCCCAACTCTATAAATGTAGTAAAAAAGAACAATATTGGCTTCCACAAGGCAGTGAAGTAGAAATATAAAGTAGTATGAAATGTATAAAGTAAATATAAAGGAGCATAAAATGGAAAAACTCAAGTAAAGTACCTGAAAACTGTACATGAGTGCAGTACTTAATACTACAGGTTAGAATACTTCATTACTTTGAGTTAAAACACTTGAACGCAACACTAAATCACAAACATGAGTTTTAAAAGCCACAGAAGAAGAACATGACTCTTTGCTCCTCCAGGTGAGCTGTTCTTACCTCAGGTGGGCTGATGTTAAACGCCTCTGCTATCTTGGCGTAAAGCTCCTTGACGTTGGAGAAGCCCTCGATCCTGCCGGTGGGACTCCCGTGCGCCAGCTGCGTGTGGAACACCAGTTTGGGCCGCAGGTTGGCGGGCGGAGGCGGCAGCCCGGCTCCATTCATCGAGGACTTATTAGACAAGCTCCCGGTGGCACCTGCGTGTCCGCCGCCCTCCTCATTGTCCACCAGATGCTCCTTCGTCGACTTGTTTTTCTTCCTCCACGGTCCCAAGGGCATGTTTGTGGTAGTTTCTGCTTGTTTCTCGACGTTGGAAAGTATAAAGTCCGAGCCGCTGTTAGAACATTGAAGTAACCTGTTGAGTTTAATCCCCAACGGTCGCGTTGTGTCCTTATTTACTTCCTAGTTTTCCTTCTTTCCTTCCTTCCGCGGCACACTTTTCCTCTTCCTCACCTGCCCAACAGCCTGGATGTGTTTCTTCGACAGTGGCTCTCGCTTGCTGAAAAACTGGTGTGAATATTCAACAGGTAGGTAGGTGGTGGAGAGTGCTGATAAACTCTGACACAACCTGCTGGCTGCTCCGGTCCTGAAGGCTAACAATAGCTGCTCTGTCTGTCTTGTCTGTCTGTCTGTCTGTCTGTCAGCGGGGCGCATGCGCAGTGGGGCTCAGTCCCAGTGCACCTGTACTCTACCAGGAGAGGAGGAGGGGTCACTTTAAATCAATTACTCAGGTGTTATTTAAAACACATGCTGCAGGTTAGAAAGTGGTGGAAGAAGTAGTTAGTTCTTTACACTGTAAAAATACTCTGTTACAAGTAAAAGTTCTGCATTCAAAATCTTACTTTGCCTAAATAAAAGTACAAAATGATTAGCATCGATAGCCTATATATATTTAAAGTACCACAAGTAAAAGTACTCTTTATGCAGAATGGCCCATTTCAGAATAATTATTTAACCTTTATTTAACCAGGTTAGTCCCATTGAGATTAAGAACCTCTTTTCCAAAGAAGACCTGGCCAAGATGGTCAGCAGCAAGAACACAAAGTTGCAGACACAAATAGAGATAAAATACAATTCACAAACACTAAAAGCACTAAAATTTGCATTAAAAGAGAACTATCTAAAGATAAATGGGGGGACAACAAGGAACTCTTATGGGAGTCAGCTGTACAACAAGGGGGCTAAAAACATCAGCATGCCATAGAGTCTGCTTCTGTAGGGACCTGCCATTTCTGGTGGCAGAGACAATTGAACTGTGCTTCTCAGGATCCTTGAGTACCCAGCCAATGGCTGGTGACCAGTGACCTCAGGAACTCAGTAACATGATCCTTACCACTGGACTCAGCTCAGCTGCCATTGGCTACTCCAGCATTCACACCTAGGTGTGAAAATCACCCAGAACAAAACCAGAGGAATGTCTTTGTTCCTCCTCTTTCTTCACATCTCTCCTGACCTAAGAGAGGTGATCGGCTGCTCTCCAGACCGGAAGCACCTCTTCTCTCTTTGACTCCTCACCCAAGCTTTCCTGCTTGAGGTGCAGCTCTTCCTTCTCTCCAGACCAGAAGCAGCTCTGCTCTCTGATCAATGGCCTGTTAGGAAACAGCCATTTCACCACAAGGAACCAAAGGCAGATGACGCGAGAGCCTGCCTTTAACCAAAAAAGAACAATATTGGCTTCAACAAGGCAGTGAAGTAGAAGTATAAAAGTAGTATGAAACAGAAATACTAAAGTAAAGTACAAGAATGAATCAATGAATCATATTCCGTGATGATGAATTTTCCAAGTGACATCATTTGAGTCAATTTAGTTGTTTAATTTAACCGTAAAAATGAATAATAGTCCATTTTAACTTCATGCAGCTCCCTCTGGAGCCACAAAAGTCTTTATACAACTTTGTTCACATATGCAGTACTTTACTGTAAACAGACTTCAATGTCATCTGATTTTCTAGAAGAAATAGAAAATCAGAATAAAAGCTTCTTTAGTTCTTAAATGTTATTTCCAGGACGCCCAGCTGCCTCCTGTATTCTGAAAGTATTCTTCTTTGAAACCTAAAGAACCAGCTTAAGCTTTTCAGATAAGGGTTTCCCAGATGTGTAATGTAAGATCAGGATAAAGAGTTCTTATCTTTTTTTTAATATAATTATACACTTCGTTACCGTGCTGAATACTGATGAAACATGACACTGAATTATTGTAAACAGAAAGGTGTATAAAATGTGATATTTGGTCAATATAGTAAAACTAGCTTGAACGCTATCTTTTCTATTCTAGATACCAACATCAACATCAGGCTAACATGCTGAGAGGCAGCAGGTGTGTTTACCCTCCACCCTCCCTGGATAATAGTGACTCATCATTTGCACAAATCTCTCATGCACATGTTGATGTGCTAGTTATTTTACAGTGGAGCCATTTAATGCAAATCTTTGCCAGCAAAAGCACAATTTGCACACCCAGAGATCTCCATCTTTTTCCCCCAGAAAACTAGTCTGACATTTGTTTTAAAATAAGAGATAGATAGATAGATAGATAGATAGATATAGATAGATAGATAGATAGATAGATAGATAGATAGATAGATAGATAGATAGATAGATAGATAGATAGATAGATAGGAGTCAGTGTGCTGACTTGCCCCAAACTGCATGTGATTATCATAAAGTGGGCATGTCTTTAAAGGGGAGACTTGTGGGTACCCATAGAACCCATTTACATTCACATATCTTGAGGTCAGAGGTCAAGGGACCCCTTTGAAAATGGTAAATGCCAGTTTTTCCTTGCCAAAATTTAGAACAAGTTTGGAGCGTTATTTAACCTCCTTCATGACACGCTAGTATGACATGGTTGGTACCAATGGATTTCTTAGGTTTTTTAGTTTCATATGATGCTATCTTCACTATAGCTTTAAAACTGAGCCCGCTACAATCTTAAAATCGCAAATTGCATTAATGCATTAAAGAAATTAGCATTGACAGCCCTAATAGATGGATAGATAGATACATAGATAGATAGATAGATAGATAGATAGATAGATAGATAGATAGATAGATAAAAATGCTAAATTAATATGATACTTATTTGTGATATTAAATGAAAATATGTACGCAATAACTACATGTTACAGCCACGTAATAACAGCTTATATTTGTCTTTGAGCTTTAAACTAATGAGCACAAATGTCAGCAGCCAAGATGCCCTCTCTGTCTGTCCAACAAGGACCCCGCCTCTGTGGGCTCCTGGGCCGCCGCCATGATGAGTGATGTGGCGTCCCCTGGTGGGAAAACATACAGTAAAGGCCTCTGTGTTGGCAGCTGACAGCCAGCAGCTGGGACCAGGCAGCTATATTTACACATTCATAGTTTTGCCATTAGTAAGCATTAAATTCAGTCAACGTATTTTTAATTGCACATCAGAAAAGTGTTACAACAACAAAATATTCACATTTGACTACTAAAATATACGTCTGAAGAACCATTTCCTGGTGCTCACTTAGTGCACTATTGCTATGCAGACTGTTCACTGACTATAAATAGGCCTTAGCAGCATCAACGGTTTTACGGTTTATTTCGTGGAGGAGGATCCATCGCATGCCTCCCCTCCCTCACTGAAACAGCTCAAGATCACTTCATGTGGAAATATTTATTTTAAAATTCAAGTTCAATATCTTCACATGTAAGTCTCTAAATTGCACACATGACCATCCAGTTCATTCAACTTCCCTTTCCTCTTGAATAACTTGTACACAGATTTTAAGACAGCCTCCACATTGAGGCTTGTATCTCTACATGACAAAATAAACACTGAAGAAAATGTCAGTAGTGAAGCCTGTCAGATCTAAATGAGAGCAAGAAAATGTACTGTTTGGCACTGCAATGTTTCCCAGGATCACTGGGATGATTTTTTGGCAACTGTAGACTCACTTACTACCAAATATTTCCAACAAACAAAAAGTTAAAGTGATTGTGGCCAAGACCCACATACACAAAATGTGTTTCTTCCAGATATCAACAACCCAGACAGTCTCTCACTTGCGCTTATATCATCTTGGCAGCATGCATGGTATTTATAAAAACACCAGCTCAAAAATAGAAATTGCACATTCGTTGTAGGGTCCATCTGCAAACTGTCAGAACTGTCTTTGTGTGTTTGTGTGTGTGTGTTTGGTAACAAGGGCAATGCTGTCATTTCCCCTCATTCAGTCCGTGTCCTGCGTCCTAAGCAGGTAAATGCCGCTTCAGGACGTCCTTGGCGTTGCCAGGCAACGCCTCGGGAAAGTTAACATCAAACTCCACCACCAGGTCTCCTCTCTGCTCGGGGTTTTTGGGTAAGGGGAGACCCTGTCCGGCGACAGTCTTTCTCATGCCAGGCTTGATGACATCCGTGATCTTCATGTTGCACGTCTTCCCGTCTATCGTTGACACGGTAACCGAGCATCCGCACAACGACTGAAAAAGACAGGAACATTGAGAATGTGAGACGTGAGAATCAGGAGAACAGCAACCCACGCATGAGCTTCTGTAAAAATAACGCATGAATCTGTTCGTTGGCTGAGATTAAAGGGATAGTTCAGATTTTTTTTGTAGTGGGGTTGTATGAGGTACTTATCCATAGTCGGTGTATTACCTATAGTAGATGGTGGTCAGTACATTCCCAGTTTGGAGAAACTGACAGGAGTACTAGCATGGACGCAAAGAAATGTTCAAAGCCATCAGACTCATTTGACAAAAACAGTAATTTTACCTCGCAGAACATGGGAGTAGCTGGTCTACCTCTGCCTCGATCTGTTAGTTTGTTTGTTATTGTGTGACTTCGGTGTTTTAAAGGGTTAGTTCAGGTTAAAGGAGACTGGTGACTTTGAAGAGAGCATAGATGGATACAACGGCTTCAGTTCACAGACACATAGCGATGTCTGAAGGCAAGGTAAAGCAGTGAAAATATTCACTGTAGCGTACACTTAAACTGATATTGATTCTAGTTGGCTAAAAGATGTTTTGCTGCTGCCCCCATCCAAGGCAGTACATTGCTCTGGTTCCGTGCCAGTACTCCTGCCTGCTTCTCCAAACTGGAGGCGTACTGACCGTCATCTAGTGTAGGTAATACACTGACTATGGATAAGTACCTCATACAACCCCACTACAAAAAAATCAGAACTATCCCTTTAAAGTTATACACGTGTAACCTAGAGCTGCTGGGCAATATACTTGCAATGAACATGATATTAGTAAGGATGTGTTCTGATATCAATATATTGCACAATATAGCAAATGTACACTAATTCACATATACAATAATCACACTGATATTAAAAGCAGCTGACTATGATCCATTGCTATGTATTACATGACGCCAAAGTCATCAAAGTAACTAATTTTGTTAGATTCACTAAATTATCATTAACAATCCTTTGACAACAGATATTTGTTGTACGATAACAAGAAATGTTCATGTCACCACGATACAATTCATCTGAAAGTTGATAAAGGATGGCATTAAATTATTCTCCAGCTCTACTGTAAACATATTTACACACATTTCCTTGATCTCAAAATGCCAACAATCTGTGAACTTTAATGGTGATATCTGATACTTAACAGTCTTCTCATAAACACATAAGATAAACGTTTTTCATGGGAATACCTGGGTTTAAAGAATTGCTACCATGAAATGTATTGAGCAGGACATTTGGGACTACTATTGAAAAGTGAAATTGATTGATGTGTTTGCCTCAAACATATTTTTGGCATGTTTGTATTGCAGTTTCTTTTGTCACTTATACGAGGACACTATATATCTGCGATAAACTAATATTGTAGACGGTGTGCAGGTTGCTCTAATTCTTTGCAAAATGGTTTCTTCAACAGATGCACTCAAACTGGCCTCATATCTACAGTTCATCAGCTTTAAATACCCTTGAAGCTTAAGTGAACAGTTAACATTGCATTGGACATACTGTACCATTCTAAGAGATTTCTGACAGTGTGGGCTGTACTTTTATTCCCAGACCTAGACAGGACTCAAGCTATTTGAACACTGAGCAAATTATACAACTACTTTGACCAAACAGTCTTAATTTAAGGTACCTTTTAATAGCTTTTCCAGAGCTTTCCTCCACTATAGACCACATCAACAGTCTTCATTAGTGGATGGAGTTTGCTCAGCTGTCGAGGAGATGGCTCAGTTGTCATCACATGTTAACAGGTGGTCGTAATCTCTCTATTCAAAGATCGCCTCTGGCACTGGATATAAACAACCTCTGTTTTTTTCTCCTTTCATGTCTTTCAGATGACGACTGTGAGAAATTGTGGAAAGTTCTGGAAAAAGCTAGTAAGTGCTCCACGATATGAGATTATTTTATCAAACTGCTGTGTGCCAAAGTCAAGAATGCAACTTTTATGGTGATATACAACTATTCTATTTGATCATAGTTGGAAAGTAGGGCTATCAAATTTAACGCGATAATAATGCGTTAACGCAAATTTGTTTTAACGGCACTAATTTCTTTAATGCGTTAACGTAATAGGTTGTAGCAGGCTCTAGAAAACCTAAGGAATCCATTGGTACCAACCATGTCATACTAGCTTGTCACAAAGGAGGTTAAATAATGCTCCAAACTTGCACTAAATTTTGGCCACTTTCAAAGGGGTCCCTTGACCTCTGACCTCAAGATATGTGAATGAGAATCGGTTCTATGAGTACCCACAAGTCTCCCCTTTACAGACATGCCCACTTTATGATAATCACATGCAGTTTGGGGCAAGTCATAGTCAAGTCAGCACACTGACACACTGACAGCTGTTGTTGCCTGTTGGGCTGCAGTTTGCCAAGTTATGATTTGAGCATATTTTCTATGCTAAATGCAGTACCTGTGAGGGTTTCTGGACAATATTTATCATTGTTTTGTGTTGTTAATTGATTTACAATATTAATATATACATACATTTGCATAAAGCAGCATATTTGCACACTCCCATGTTGATAAGAGTATTAAATACTTGACAAATGTCCCTTTAATAAATCATGGGCAATCATGCGATTAATCACAATGAAATATTTGAATCGATTGACAGCCCTATCAGAAAAAAAACATTTAATGGGATTAAAAGGTGATTTCACAGCGTGATTCACGTCATGCAGACTTGATCTTCTGTTGTTTGCATACATCGATCACATATTCGGAGATGAAGCAGAGAGTTCTCAGAGAGAGTGGGAGGAACCATATAAGAACATCTTGCAATGTGTGCACGTGGGCGGCCGCCGCCTCTCTGCCCTCCCTGTGATACAGCTTCTATTTCTCAATGCTGATGATCTACATTACATAAATGCACATCAGCCAAAGTGTGTGTGTAGTTCAGTACTAGAGCTATACTACAGTGCTCATTCAGGATGCCTGTACTTTCCAGGGAGGGAAAACAGCTTTTTGAGGCAGACTACCTACAGCTTATGTAGTGAGCATTAAAGCAGCACTTTAAAATAAATATGCACTTGTTCTGAATCCTGTGAGTGACTAATCCATCTATCAGATTCTATTAATACCACTACACTCAGTCAGAAGTGGGTGCCAGAATAGAAAGCGCCTCACCTGTCGTAAGCTCACGCGCACAGGATACACAATGTTCGAGCCCTCCCGCCTAAAGTGAGGGTGTGGCTTGTCCTTGATGACGAAAACAATGTCAGCAGGGATGGTATTGGACGACTCGTCTCCCTCCCGCGGGAACGTGATCTTGGTTCCCTCTTTCCATCCCCGCTTGATCTCGATAGTGAGAATCTTATCCTCGTTGCGCATGGTCCTGCCGTCTGGATTTAGCCTCTTGCGAGAGATTTTCATCCTCTTGGTGCATCCATGGAAGACCTCCTCCAGGGTGACCCTCAGTTCGTGGATGATGGCTGGGTCCTGCTTGCGGCGCCCCTGCCCTCCGGGGCCGACGTGCCCGTCCCGAGGGAATCCGTTCATGTTAAAGTTGGTGAAGGAGCCGAAGGGGTCGTTTCCGTCCACCTCCATGTCGTCGTCGTCTCGGCCGTTGGCCTTACGCCCGAAGAACATCTCGAAGGGGTTCGAACCCCCGAAGAAAGTGGCAAAGGTGGCGTGAGGGTCCCCATGGAAGGTGTAGGTGAAGGTGTTGCCTGGTCCATCACCAGCGGGCCCACTTCCTCCCTTGAGACCTGGTGGGCGACAGAAATGATTCATCAGTCATCCAAACATTGACACTCTGCAGTGGGAGAGCTTCATGCCACAAGTGATGACTACTTTGACAATCCAGTCCACCAGATAGGTATTAGGTCCGATACTGACCGTATTAGGTGGAACGGGTACCACATTAAATATAAGGGGGTGCAATTATTAGCTGAGTAGTCGATAGATTGTTTGTCATTTTTCAAGCAAAAATATCAAACATTAGATGTTCCGGCTTGTCAAATGTGGGGGTTTGCCGCTTTTCCTTGTCTTGAAGGAACAGTGTGTAACATTTCGGGGGACCTATTTGCATAAATTGTATTTAATATTCATAACTATGTTTTCATTAGTGAATAATCAACTGAAACCAAGAATTGTCCTGTTTTCGTTAGCTTAGAATGAGCTGTTTGTTTCTACATAGAGAGCGGGTCCTCTTCATGGAGTCCGCCATGTTGCAAACACTGGCTCTAGAGAGGGCTGCTCACATTTTTACGTTACCTGAAGGCCACCGTAGTTCTCTGAAAACGTTTGTGTAACTTGAGCTACAGAGTGTAAAACCGTGGTACCCCCAGCCGCCATCTGATTTCCGTTGCTCCTAAAGTAGTGTTATTATGGTTTGGATGGCCTCTGAGTATTTTTATATTGAGGGCTTTTTTTGGGCTTTCGAAGCTTCGGTGAGAAATATTTGAAGGTATTCGAAGCTTCGCGGCGCAGCAAAGCGCTGCAGGCTGACATGTTCTTTTGTCTGTCTGTCTCCATCTCTCCCGTTTCACTGCCGCTGATGCACTACTGTACACACACGCACCTCTACACACAACAAACAGCGATATCAGTCTGAGAATAACTAATAATTATTCATGTTGAATATGAATAATGAATAATGTTGTGGGATTATGCCTTATTTAATGGGCTATTTGGGGATTTATACTTTATTATTACATACTTATAAATATATTAAAAAAATTAAGCATTCAAATACTAATTTGGGGGTCAATTACCATGGCAACGGTGGAAGCTTCGAAGTATTTAGGTCAGCCCTACCTTTGAGTGAGGCAAACGGCGTTACCATGGTTTTGCACTTGGCGGCTCACGTTACCGCAGTCTTGGAAAGGGAGACGTGAGAGGAGGGGTACTCAGTTGATTGCAATCTGCAAACACACCACTAGATGTCGCCAAATCCTACACACTGGTCCTTTAACATTGTTGGAAACTGAATTTTTTTTTTTTTTCTATATTGGTCAGACAAAACAAAACATTTGAAGACGTCCCCTTGGGCCTCTAAGAAATTACATTTTCCGTTGTTTTCTGATGTATTGTTGGCAAAACGATGAACTAATTTATTGAGAAAATAAACAGCAGATTGATATATTTTAAAAAATAATCATTAGTTGCAGCCCTACAGTTTATTTGTCAATGTCAGTAGAAAATTCATCGTTTAGTTTTAAATTCATTCAAGCACAACAGCAGTTTTTCAGTACCTCAAAAATCCTTAGCATCATGTTGCCTTCTATAAAAATGATCCCAGTGAGTTCCACAAAGTGTGATATACAGATTTTAAATTTGGCAGAAAGAGAGCACTGGTATTGAACTGGTATATTGGTAGATGCCCTCAGAGTTGAGGCAAAGAGTACAGAGGCAAAGAGCCGAAACTCAGTTGCTGCCACCATTTTGGACTGAAAACGCATGTATTTATAAAATGTTATTGTTCAACACAGACAATTTTGATATGACAATAGATTAGAAATAATTTTGTTTTACTTTTGAAAGGCACTTTTTAGGTGGATATTTTACTGGCGTCCGATAGTCGCTTTCAGTCCAAAATGACGAAGCATAGTTTATCTGCTGATGTTGCAATGGAACGTACAATAGACTTTCACTTCTTGGCTATATACGTTCTTTGGTTGAGACTGTATATCCTGTTCAACAAAATACTTCATAATGCAAACGTAGATCAAACTATGATGCTTTTTAAAGGACAGTCGGGAACCTAAGTATTTGTTGGACAAATTCTGAGACTAAACACACTCAAGATCTTTCATTTTCTGAGATATTACAGTAGATAATCTACTCAGGTAATGGGTTTATCCAATAGCAATGTTAAAGAAGTTGCATTTTATCACCAATAAAGCACACTTATAGATGCTCTGTTCATTGCATGGCTTAAGTAATGCTTTAAAGGAGACATATTGTACATATTTCAAGGTACATATTTTCATTTCAGGGTTCAACTAGCAACCATTTTCATGTTTTACACCATGTTTCACTTATACTGGCCCTTTCAGGAGATGTTCAGCACCTTTGCTACATTAAATGGTACAAAAAAAATAAGGTACATTTGTGAATATGGCCACCTTTAAATTTGAATATATGGATGTAGAGATGATTTGTTTTCCCTTCCTCACATTAAACATGCTTCATAGCTTTCAGCCATCTGTTCAGATACACCTGCTATACATTGTAGGTACGACACATAAAGGCTTTGATATAATCCAATTTTTTTCTATCACAGCATCCACATTTTCAGAAAATCTGTGGTGGAAATGGTGACAGGCCTTTATTTCTCTTCTAACAGAGGCTTATAATAACTGCAGATATAGTGTAATAGATAATCCTCATAATAATAATAATAAAACAGGCAGACCTGTAGTCCAATGATCTGCTGAACAGCTGTTTTCTAAACCTGCCAGCTGTGTTTTACATCCAACCATCCAGGCTATATTAGGGCTTTATAACGGTGCATAGAAGGTGAATTAAAATCCGTCATACAAAGGTTATGCAATGTAATTCAATGCAAATAAAAAAACAATTACCTTCTTCTCCATACTGATCATAAACTTCTCTTTTCTTGGGATCACTGAGGACTTCATACGCCTCAGCGATCTCCTTAAATTTCTCCTCAGCGGCGGCAGACTTGTTTTTGTCCGGGTGCCATTTCAGCGCTTGTTTTCTGTAAGCTTTCTTTATATCCTCCTCTGTGGCTCCTTTAGAGATGCCCAACGTTTTATAGTAATCTTTACCCATCTCTCACGTATCCTCTGTTAATAAAGAATGAAGAAAACAGGAGAAGAATAGCCCCTTAGAGAGAGAGAGAGAGGAGCTGGTGAAGTGATGGTGGACGGATGGTTGTCTCAGTCTCAATCAGAGCAGTGAAGCGGCCTCAGTCTCAGTCTGGACTAATAATGGACAATAAGCAGCCACAGGCAGATAAAACCATTTAGAGGCGGTTAGTCAACGCCGAGGACCTTCTGCTATTTCTCCTGACTGGATGACTGGATGACCCTCTTTAAATAGACTCAGCTCACTCCTCCTCTCTGCATCCACAGCAGCCGAGACCAGCAGTCAAGTTCAACACCAGAGATAGTTCTGGTTCCGGTGAGCAGAGAGGAGAGGAGAGGAGAGGAGAGTCAGCTGCTCTGACAGGAGGAAGAGGAGCTGTCAGTTTGGTTAATACACTATTTATCAGAATGGACTACAACAACATACCTATAATTTATGATTTATGGTCGGATTAATCTGCTTGAGGGTCCTGTGACAAAAATGACTCTGCTTCCAGCTACTCGTTGTCTATTATATGCTGATTCTGATGTATAATATTCCTACCTGTATAAACGAGCTGGAGCCACCAGGGGGCGTTTTATTTTGAAGGCCGGTTTATGCTGAGGCGTATCTCACTGTAATAATAGATTCAAGATTCAAGATTCAAGATGTTTATTGGCACACCGGTTATACAAGTACAATCGTGTGAAATACTTTTTGCTGGGAAGCTAAACAAAATAATAGAATAAAAATAAAAATAATAGTGTACTTACAAATAATATACAGTATAATAATAAAGGAAGTACTTGGTATATGGTAACTATAGAAGCAAAAAATAATATATATATATATTATATATATATGTATTATATATATGATATATAATATATATATTTATATATAGAATATATATACCACTTATATGTATATATATACTATATAATACATGTATATATATATTTATATATATAATATATATACC
>CAKAOI010047306.1:0-38670 GCA_916701655.1 Sebastiscus albofasciatus
GCTGACGTTCGTTATTGTTATCTAATTGATATAAGATAATGTTAGCTTATTGACATATCTAACATGATATCGTGTTTGAAACATGAAATGTACGATACGAATTAAAAACGATATGTGTCTAATATTACAAACAATAAAACTAATGGCATGTCTTGGTTAACAATTACGCTATTAGATTACTTTGCTGTATTATCACCATTATTTCAATAAAGTCAGATCATAAGTAATATTATACTAATATTTATTGTTACCATTATTTATTTATGTTCTACTATTTGCCTGTTATTCTGATTGCTCCTATTAGTAAGTACATAATAATAATAATTGCAGTAGCAGTGTTAGCGGTAGCCTATAGATTGAAAGCATGATTGCTAAAACGGAGGAGGACATTTCATTATATTATATTATATTATATTATATTATATTATATTATATTATATTATATTATACAGGGACCTCTCTACAAGTATTAACCTTAAACAAGGAAAATAAACCAAAGCCATACTTGACAAACGTCAGTTTTAACAATTCCTTATGATAATTATTTGAAGTAATTCAGTTCATGTCAGCCGACGGTGCACACTCGTCTCCTGAGCGTCTAGCAGCGATTATAACTTAACTATCCAGATTCTAAGTAGCTGGAGACAAAACTTTATTTTTTTACTCCACGCAGATCATAAAAACTCTTTAATATAAAACGACTCATTGAAATCGGTCGAGAAATGTAGACGTTATAGTGCTTTTTATCCAGAAGAACGGCAGCTCCCTCGTTCACTTATACAGTCTTGCCCTGTCCAATATGGCGCCCACTTTGACGTATCGCTCTAATGGGCTGAGGTGTCCGATGCGGCGTCTAGTATATGTACAGTGTATGTCTATGGGACAGACAGGCAGAGGGGTTATTTGAAGAGGGTTCAATGGAAAAGAGCACACAGTTGCATTTGGAAAGTGCCACAATGTTCGACGTCCCTCGAGCCCTCCCGTTTTTTGCCCTCTGTTTCTTTCCCAGCCTCCTAATTATACCCACTCCTCATCCCCTTTTCTTCCCTCTCATCCTCTGCTTCCTCCCCATGCCTCTCTTATCGGTCAGCTAGTCAAACCACAGGGCAGAGTGATCGCCCGCTGTCAACCCAGGACCGAGTCCAGATCTCACTGATCGGCGGCGCACAAAGGTAAAAGGTTCACACTGCGGAGCAAGACTCATGCCGGGACATTTATAAGAGGATTCTCCGCAGGAATATGAGAGAGAAAAGAGAGTCTGGCTCAGATGGTGTAGGATTTGTACGAGTGGATTCACGCTGGGCTAAAAAAGAGGAGAAAAGAAAGTGTAAAACCAGGCGAGGAGAAGCATCAGCCTATAGAGCAGAGCTATTTTCTTTTTTTTTTCTGTGAATCGCATGCTGATTTTTCTTTGGGGTGCAGCAAGGGCAGCTGAACACAGAACAGCAGGGAAATTTGAAGCCCTTCCTGTTTTATGCAAATAACAGCGAGGTTCTGCCAGCACTACTGGCAAACACAGCGGTGAATGCCAATCAAACAATCTGAGCTTGGCTGAAATGAGCACTGTGTGGGGTTACGTGCCAGGGCAGCACCAGTGAGAGAATGACATTTTTTTTTTCTTTCAATGAAATCGCATTTGGACATCAAATAATAATCTGTACGGTGCCGACGAGTGTGAGTTATGTTAACAAAACCAGTGGGGGGATGTCACATATAAGTGAGCTTGGATTGAAAGCCTTTGATTCGCACAAATTGTTCATTCTGAAGGTGTAGGAGAAGAAAGAGAGGCCATGAAAGAGGAGAGGAACTGAGTGGGAAAAGTAGGGAGGAGGTGTTTTGGTGGAGAGCGGAGAGAGGTCTCAGTTTGATTTCAAACGCGGCCTTGGTTTGGTCTCACATGGGGGATGCAGAAGGGTTATGCCAGGGTGAGACAGACGGGTTGGGCGGACGAGGCCGGGCTCTTGGGACAGGATATGATGTCTAAATTCGGGGACAGTGTCTGGTGATATCCAATTGAAGTGACAGAAGGCATTAAGGATGATGAATCCAACTTTGCCTGTCCTAGTTTTCTCTCTCTCTCTGCAAAACTTACAGACTGGCAAGGAAACACAATGTGTGAGCCAAAATGTTATTTATATTTATTGTGCCATTTATATTTTAGGCATTAGTGGTGTTTGTCAAGAAGCCTGAGTGAGAGGCAGTTTAATAATGGCCTTTTGTGGTGCGTCTCTGGTGGCTGCCGTTCTTCTGTTAATCAAGTGCTTAAAAATCTATCATTGTGTTTAGGCTTTAAAGAACAATACTCCTACAAAGGCCCATTAGAGCTGGCATGTTCATTTTTCAATAAATCACGGGTCACACGCAGATTTCTCTCCAAACTCAAAATCCAAAGCTGAGGGATGATCTCTACGCAGCAATGTAAAGGAACTAGTTAGCTGCTACCTGTCCACTGATAGGGTTGGGTTAAATATGCTGCTTTAATCTATGTATATATTTATTAATGGAATTCAATTAACAACACAAAACAATGACAAACATTGTCCAGAAACCCTCACAGGTTCTGCATTTAGCATAAAAACAAGGAGGAGAAAATGGTGCAGCGAACACAAAAACCTTGAAGCATGTACTCCGTCCTGTTGTTGTGCAGCTAATCAGCAAAGGATCACAATAGCAAAAATGAAAGATAGATGGAATGCCATTATGGTTTGTTGCTATTGTATCAGTTAATGAATTTCTCATGTGGGTTCAAAACAAGGTTTAAAACTACTTTAACCAAGGTACAGTTGGTATTCCAACTGTCCCAGCAGCTGATTGCATAATGACCTGCCTCCATAATAAATCAAATACTAAATACAAGAAGATTGGCATTAAAGATTTCT
Source organism: Sebastiscus albofasciatus (assembly GCA_916701655.1). NCBI lineage: Eukaryota > Metazoa > Chordata > Actinopteri > Perciformes > Sebastidae > Sebastiscus > Sebastiscus albofasciatus. The sequence continues at coordinate 2,880 of CAKAOI010047306.1, forward strand.
CCTCCATTATCATGAACATTCAAATGGCGATCAGTCTCTCCGCACTGGTTGTTTACATCATGTTGGAGACCAGGGGTGTAAGAAATAGGGCTGTCAATCGATTAAAATATGTAATCGCAATTAATTGCAAATTAATCACACATTTTTTATCTGTTCAAAATGTACCTTAAAGGGAGATTTGTCAAGTATTTAATCCTCTTATCAACATGGGAGTGGACAAATATGCTGCTTTATGCAAATGTATGTATATATTTATTATTGTAAATCAATTATCAACACAAATCAATGACAGATATTGTCCAGAAACCCTCACAGGTACTGCATTTAGCATAAAACAATATGCTCCAATCATAACATGGCAAACTGCAGCCCAACAGGCAACAACAGCTGTCAGTGTGTCAGTGTGCTGACTTGACTATGGCTTGCCCCAAACTGCATGTGATGATCATAAAGTAGACATGTCTGTAAAGGGGAGACTCGTGGGTACCCAGAGAACCCATTTACATTCACTGATCTGGAGGTCAGAGGTCAAGGGACCCCTTTGAAAATGGACATGACAGTTTGTCCTCGCCAACATTTAGTGCAACTTAGTAGCTCTATTTAACCTCCTTGGCGACAAGCTAGTAAGACATGGTTGGTACCGATGGATTCTTTAGATTTTTTAGTTTATATGATACCAGTATCTTCGCTCTAGCTTCAAAACTGAGCAACCTAAAAATCACAAGTTGCGTTAACGCGTTAAAGAAGTTAGTGGCGTTAAAACATATTTGTGTTACTGCGTTAACTTTGAGAGCCCTATCACAAATAAGATATGACTATTTCTTTACAGGACAGTTTCTATAGGAGATGTTTTTAATTTAACATCAGGTATAACTTTCACACACATTTAATTGTTTTGTTACTGTCCTATCAAATGGGCCCATTGGGTAGTCGAGGTAAACAGGTCCCCATGTGGGAGTATGTGATGACACATGAGCTCGTCATGACACCATATGTCGTTTAATTGCTTTATAAAATGGTTAAAAACACATGTCTACGTACGGTAGGAAACAGCTTTTATCAGATGCAAGGTGTCTGCAGGCGTTCTCCGACATCACTTATTACAATCTAAAACAGTAATGGATCGTGGATTAGCTCTGACAAAAATGTGCCAGAAGCATGATCAACGTCAGCGTCAAATCCTTGTCAACCGCCCAATGAGGCGCTTTGGTAAACACTGTTCTGTGAACATATTTTCCGGGGGGAGAAAAAAAAAGTGAAAAAAAGCAAAAAAAAAGCAGAGACTATCGTTAGCAAGAAGAAAATAGGCCATGCTTGTCATCCTTATTTCTCATCAACAGCAGCAGCCTGCCTGCATTAAGAAGCACGGTGATAAATGTCAAAGAGAGAGGCAGGGGAGCTTATATCAGTCTCTGTATTAGTGTCATGTACATGGAGGAGATTAGGGGGGAGAGAGAGAGAGGCCCATGAAAACTATCCATTACTACTCAGTTACATTCACTGCGGTAGGGATAATCTAAATGAGAAGATTTGGGGAGGCAAGGTGGAAAGAGTTAGAAGGGTGGAGAGATGGAGACAAACAGAGAGAGAGAATAGTCAAAGGGGTATGAAAATAGTGAAATCTAAATAATCTCTTGTTGATCTCCTTCGCCACCTCTCTCCTTCCTCTTTCAACTGAAATCCGTCCTGAAAAACACAGAGAGCTGCTTCAACGTGATAATAAGCCAGAGGCAGCGACTCTAAAAGCTCCGCAGTGGGAATTCTCATTAAACGCAGCTTTTGGTCAAGGACGAGACATGTAAAAATGTACCCATGAATATATACTCTTAACGCCGTATACTTGAAGACAAAATACAAACGGATGAGACATCTCTCCTTCTCAAAGACCACAGAGGAGTCTACTCTGTGCTAAATAAAATATGCCTCATTGTATTGGATGTTATAACACAAGGTATGAAAATGTCTTTTTATTGAACAGCGAGCTCGCGGATCCCCCGTCGGGCTCATAAAGTTGCCGGGATAATTCCGTTATTGCTATGCATTGCACGGAAAATATGAAGAATAAAATTTAAATGTTGTTCAGTTTCCTGTTTGACCCGTAGAGCGACGTGCTTCTCGGGAATTCAAGCAACCCCCTCCTACACAGAGTTGAGCAGGTTCCTCAAAACGCAGCTAATTGTTGAAGTTATAAGACAAAGGTCAGCAGGACTATTAGCCACAGCGTGTTCTGGATGAATACTTGCAGGTTCACCACAGATGATGCACAATGATTAAAAAGTGTCTCCCGTATAATTAGGACAACCTTCAACCTGGAATCTTGGCTATATAAACCTTTTTTTCAAAGGAGACCTGCTCCCGAGGCACAAATAATGTAAATGGTTGAGTTCAACAAAAGTGTGAAGAGCCACAGTTACCGGTTTTACTTTGTAGGGTCACACAGGAGCAGAGTATAAAAACTACTGCTGTGGACGGTGTGGTGAATGCAATCAAGCGATATTATAAATCATTTCTTCATTGTTTCTAGCTAGCCTTTCTTGCTATTCAAGTAATAGCCGGCCTGCTGTCCTTGAAGAATGCCATGAGCGGTGAATAGACAGAGGAAAGCTTGCACTCAGAAATTCAGTAGCTTGTTTTTTTCCATGGCAAACAAGCAGCAGAAGTGCCTGTCATCAGCGTTAAAAGACCTTTTTTCTGTTTTCGAGTGCAGGCTTCTCTACACTCGCGAGTTGTGTCATCTCTATCTCTTTCCAAATTCAAACCAGTGCCACAGGCACAGACGGAGGATCTCCTCAGCTTTTATGCAAATTGATGAAAAATTGGTTGCCATTTGTTGTTTGCTGCTTCTCTGTGCTTTAAACACATTCGACCTTTGGTTGATCTTTGCCTCCAGAAGAACTCTGCATCTGAACCCTCTGTATTTATACACAGACTCAAATCTCTACGGGGATAAAAATAACCTACATGAGTTTCAAATGGTGTTTGTGTTACGTCTTGTGATACGGAGCCATAAAACAAACTACACTAAAAGGAGGATAAAAATGTATTAAAAAACAAAACCTCCACCAACCATCATTGGACTGGCTTCCTCCTACGGGCATTGGGCCGAAGTCAAAGAGTGTGTTCCAATCCACGTGCTTCCAGAAGTACACTTCAATGTAGTGCACTTTGTGAACTCTGTACTCACTTGAGTAGTACGTAAAATTCAACGGGGTAGGGTCGTCTCAAATCGAATACTCGACCAGAAATGACGACCGCAACATTTGACCGCGGCTCGCTACCCGCCAAAACATCTTCTGAAAAAAAATGAAAGGAGAGTGGAAATTAGGTTTCCAACGTCGCCGCCTACGATGTGTCCTCCTGTTGGCTGAAAATGCACCGGTATGTTTACGTATTGTTTTATTCTGTTATCTCCGTATGTTTGAGTAGTGGTCATGGCTCCGCCCCTTCCTCTACGTAGCCAAGATGGAGGCAGTTGAGTGTGGAAAGTGTCCAGCGTTCCACACTCAACGATCTGACCGTTTTGAGTACAACATCCGGGTACTTTGAGTGCACTGCATTTTGCCGTACTTCCCAGTGTGAACGCACTTATGTACTCAAAATAGTGTAAGTGTAAGTACAGAAGTACGCGGATTGGAACATACTGAAAGAGTACAGAAGTAAAAAGGTGAAACTCCGGTGCTTTGTTGACAACGGCCGCTAGATGGCGCTGCAGTAGCGCTTTCGCCATTTTGGACTGAAACTGAAAACTTCCCAGTACGAACACTTAAATATTCCTCATTTAAATCTTTATGTCCTAAAAGTTGTAAAATTCACTAACAGCAGAATCCAGAGTTATTTTCCTCGGCATAATGAACTTGCATCAGACCAACGGGACGGCACCGCCCTGCACGCTCATATGACATATCTGATTCCTGCTAGCTGTATGCGGCTGTAATAATGGATATATTAGCTGTAATCCATCACTTTTATTATCTTATATACACCCATGAGCTGAATGCTGTAAGCCTGTACTGTGATGGATGTATTAACGTCTCTGTTCCCAAACAACCGGCTATCGGCCAGTAGCTAGTTCTGTCAGTAGCATGACATCAACAGAATTAAATTGGACATCCGTTTTGGAGGTCTGTGTGCTGAATTGTTCTAACTTCTATTTATGTCCATCGCTCACTTTATGCTCCTCTGGGAAGCAACCGGGCAAAACAAGTTTAATAAATAAATAATTAAGTACAGAAATAGCTAAAATAGTATGCATATTTATTTTGAGAATGGAATAGACATAATTTAGTTTTACTTTTGTAAGACACTCTGCTGCTGGGCGCCGACCTTGCAATGGAACGAACAATTAGCTCTCACTTCTTAGCAAAACAAGTTATTTGGCGAAGAGTGGATTGACATTGGATTGACATGCTGGTCAGGGGTGTTACATTGCCAATTAACAACCCCACAAGGCTAAAATTACCCACATCCCCCATTTTCATCATTATTATTAATTATTAATCTCCTTACCTTGTCTCTTTCCCTCTTTTCTTTGTCATTACTCATTAGCCATCTTCGTTACAAACACACCTCACCTAATCTTACATGTCATGTCACCAACACTATGACCACCAAAATCTAATCAGTTCATCCTCGAGTACAAGAAATCCCCTCAAGGCGTTCCTGAGATATTGCTGGAATGGGACGGACGGACAAGTTGAAAACATAATGTCTCTGGCGACGGCCGTCTCCGGCGACGGGAGCCACAAAAACTACAGTAAAAAGAATCAAGTCAAGATTTACCCTCCCCAAGTATAAGCAGTGTGTCTGGGAGGCAAAGGCTCATAATCCTAGCAGACAGAGGTGCAGGAGTTGAGGCCGAGGCCAAATGTTATCACGGTGGGTTAATGCGACCTGGAGGCAACGCAAACTGGAAATCCCAGATGTACAGTGGGACGAGGATTTAAGGGGTAAACTGACCCCTTAAAGCAAGCTCAACAATTCACTGCCGACTTAGACGAGGTACATTTCTTAAGGATCTTGGGATTGATTTTAAGAAATAAAACCTGTGAACACGGCGTGATGAAAGAAAGACATGAGGTCAGACTGAACGACGTGCGTCAATAAAGACGATAATGGGTTACGATTTTTTCCAGTTGATGAGAGTGCACAGAAAAAGGTACCTGTGTAGCACAAAGCACAGGGTGCTACTTATGCAGCAATCGGACTGAACCAGATTAGCATTTATTCATGAATGACTAAGCACACAGGCAGTGCCATATTCCAGGAACACGATGTGTTCTTGTAAATCAGGCTATGGCAAAGTACATAGGCCATTAAAGGCATTTATACACCATACACTATATGTGAAGCTCAGTGAGTAGGTAGGCTAAAAACCCTTTTAGGTGGAGGGAGGAATTTAAACAGGTAAAAGGGGCTGCTTGTACTGTACATCCCTTCAGTGTAATTGCACAATAATGAGACAAAGAACTGTTCTGGTACAGGTTCAGTAAGACTAAACATAAAAACAGCACTGATTCTTTTTTCCCTCCTGCTGTTTACCTGCACATTTTGCTGGACACACCCTTTGATATATACGTGTACATGCTTGTATGCACTTCACATGCTGACACAACATCAAACATAGCTCTTAAAATACACAACAATGACCCCAACGGCTTCGCTGACGAGTGCTAGAACGTCCCAGCTGGCTACAGTTTGGAAACTAGCCACCAAGCTTCTAGCACCAAATATTTTATGAAAATACAGATTAGGTTTGCTGTGCCTTTTTTCCTGGTGTTTCAGGCCTTTAAAGGGACCAGGCTAAATGTTTTCTAAGGATGCAGCGATTGCAAAATTCTGATCCGATACCAATACCAATGTTTTTGCTGATATTTATTCCCCTTCTGTTCCAGAGAAACAAAGAAAAACAACTGAGCCATTTTAAATTCAGTCAGCATTTCATTACACTGTCTTTGAATGAAAACAAATTACATTTATGAAACAACCTTTAATATAAGCTTTCACATGAAAAAAAAAAATATATATATATATTTAATAACTGCTTCAAAAGCCTTTTCAGCTCAAATCATGACATGGCAAACTGCAGCCCAACAGGCAACAACAGCTGTCAGTGTGTCAGTGTGCTGACTTGACTATGACTTGCCCCAAACTGCATGTGATTATCATAAAGTGGGATTCATTTACATTCACATATCTGGAGGTCAGAGGTCAAGGGACCTCTTTGAAAATGGCCATGTCAGTAGTCTTTCCTCGCCAAAATTTAGCGTAACTTCGGAGCGTTATTTAGCCTCCTTCCCGACAAGCTAGTATGACATGGTTGGTACCGGTGGATTCCTTTCCTAGTTTCATATGATACCAGTATCTTCAAAACTGCAAGTTGCATTAATTGGTTAAAGAAATTAGTGGCGTTATTATTGCGTTAACTTCGACAGCCCTAATACACACATTTTTATTAATTATCCAGTAAGTGTGTTATTACATCCGCCAAGGTTGAAGGTCTAGGAAGGAGGTTATGTTTTCACTGGCGTTGGTTTGTTGGTTTGTTGGTTTGTTTGTTAGTTTGTTGGTTTGTTGGTTTGTTGGTTTGTTGGTTTGTTTGTCTGTTAGCAGGATTACTCCAAAAGTTCGAAATAGATTTGAATGAAATTTTCTGGAGAGGTAGGGTGTGGAACAATGAACACTCCATTAGATTTTGGTGGCGATCTGGATCATGATCCGGATTCAAAAATTTTTTTAAGGATTCCGATCAGCCAGAACATTAAGAGTATAACACCTGCACAGTGTAACTGAAGACACGTTGATGACGCATGACCCCGCCTCTTTCCTTCAGAGAGAGAGACAGAGAGAGAGCGGGGGATGGAGAACAACTGTAGAATTGGCATTTTTTCACATTAAACTCTGTGAAATGACAGTTGAGTTCAACCAAAGCACACTTGGTGATTGTTGGAAAAAGTAACGACCACGGTTTAGGTGAGTTTTATTTTGTTTCTGTCCAGTTTGAATGAAGGGTTTTACAATGCTCCGCTACGTACAGCTGATCTCAATGTAAACAAAAATGCACGTGGATGACGGTGCCAGCTGCACGGAGAGGAGGGGCGGAGGTCTGCGCTCTCCGACTGCCATTCTAGTTATGATTTTAGATTTACATGTGCACATCTAATTTTGACAACCTCTGAGTAGACAAGTTCTGGCACTCCCCCTGTGATCTTTGACGTCCCCCTGAGGGGGGGCAGACCCCAGGTTGGGAACCACTGGAGTAGACGATCTAATAACAGTCTGTCACTTTAACTGTACACCGTTACACCGTTACACTGACTTCACATTCATTTAACAGCATTACTTGTTTTTTTGCAAACAAGACACAAAATGTACCTGACTGTCTGTCTCTGTGTTATCGGTTTACAGTTTAGAATACAGTTTTAATGGGAAATATATCACATTAAGCAAGTAATGATGTTACATTTAATGGGGTTTTCAGTTAGTTTTATGCCGCCATTTGTGCACTAATTGTTTCACTATAATGAAAAACATTCAGGTTCTCCTTATATCTTCTTTCGATAGCAACACACACAGAAACCTCTGCAGACACACACACACACACACACACACACACACACACACAGGCATCCAAACATAATCAGTCACACACTCTTTCCACACACACACACACACACACATACTGTATAAATGATTAATGCTCTAAATTGCTCTCCATTCACACACTCACAGAGATAAGCAGTATTACACGCAAGCACACGCACGCACGCGCACGCACACAAACCTCAAAGACATCTATTAGCCACTAGACGCTAAAAGCCTTCAGTGTGTATCTGTGTCACATCTCTAACCCAGCCACAGCGGCTGTACATCACACACACACACACACACACACACACACACACACACACACACAGGATAATTACCCTTGATGACACAGACAAACTTGCACTCATGCAGACACACACACACACCAAGGCCCACACTGTCTATTCAATTAGCCCTGATTATCCCTGATCTTCCCACACACACACACACACACACATCATCTGCCCCACAACCAAAATCTCCCACAGACCCCCCCCCACCCCCTCCTGCATCCAACCACCGGTGTTTCCATGACGATCTCAATCATTTCCTCATGCAACCCCTCGATGCCGCAGCGACGGAGGAAATTTCCTGCTGAAATCATCTTCAATTCCGTCTCTGCATCACGGATTCTAGCCGGTGCTTTTCATCTCTGGCTCTCTCTCTCTCTCTCCTCTCTCGCTTTTCATCAGCGAGGAAATAATCAGAGGGTGGTATAAAAAAAAAAAAAGACAGAACTAAACTGTAAACCACACAAAAAGACACAGAGAAAGGGAGGGAGGGAGGGAGGGAGAGAGGGGAAAAAAGTCAGAATGACTTTTTTAAGCATCTTGTTTTTGGCATTTTTCTTGGCCCATTTAGCCGCGCTCTGCTCTCTCCTCGGAGACTCGCGGGATTTTAAATGGATGCTTTCTGACAAAGAGCAAGCAGATGGGATGAAAACTAAAGAGCACAGACAGACGGGAAGGAGATAGAGCGAGGGAGGGAAAGAGGGTGGATGCAGTGGGTGTGGATAAAGGAATGGATGGATAGATAGATGGATGGAAATGGAGATAAATGGGTGGATTCATCTCTTTCAAGCTCATTACCCCTTTTCACCTTGAAAGCTCGTCGGAGTTGCTTTTTTTTCCTGCAGAAAACACAAATTCAAACTTACAAAAAGGCACACGTGGGAGTTACTTCTACATGCATGAGAACACACACACATCAATGCAATACACAGAGACACACACACACACACACACACACTCAGTCTAATTAAGTTCTCCCCACTCTGTGGCACCCTGCAGGGGTTATGAACTTCAGGAGGTTTCCCAAGTGCCTTCCGACCTTCCTCTTCCAGCACTACGCTCATTTAGCATCCAGCTGCTGCGCACACACACACACACACACACACACACACACACACACACACACACACACAAAGTCGCTCATACAAACACTCAATAAATGACTCACTTACACACTAAAACACACACACACTCCACAGATAATTTCCCCTACTCCTGGCTCCATTCACCTTAGTAACTCCCCTCAGCCTAAATTACAGCCTGTACGCACACTGTACATTTGTGCAAGCTGTGCGCTCATGTACGCACAAAGCACACCTGAGTCTGAACATAAAGAAAAGCAACTGACTTTTGACGCGCTTTTGACAGTGAATATGTGTGTTAGCACACCACCTGAATGTGCTGGTCTCATTTTCTTACAAACACACTGTACAAATCTGACACAACACCACAGGAATGTAAGGCCTCGGAGGGAATAAACCCCAGCCAGGAGTTTTACTGAGCGCAGATTAACTGTCTGGTTGTAAAACGCAGCCATAAAAACACACTGCAAAGCAACAAAATGGAAGCAACAGGCCTGGATATTGATTTTGAGTACATGTACATCCACTTACACGAGGCAAATGAGTTCAGAGCCCAATACTAACCAGCTGCGGTGTAACGTTACAGTGTACAAAATGAAACCACAGTCTAGTCTCACGGCAAAGCGTGTAAAAGACCCGCCTGTCCACCGGAGGAGGAAAGCACACTTGTGTCCGGTTTTGTGTCACCGAGACGCGAATATTACAATCCTGCATGAAGGTGCAAGGCTCATTGGAGATAAGCAAGAGACTACGCGGAATCGATCACCTGCGATCGCAACACAATGCATGCCGGTTAGATTTGAGTCAGATGTCATATGTTGTATAGTGACAGAAGTCTAACTTCAGAGCTAGTTACGCAGTATGTAAAGTGAGAAAGACCACTTATGGTGGGCTGGTGTGGAGGTGGAGGGGTCCAACAAACAAGACCTTCAAGCAGGAGAGGTGTTTTGTTTTGCGAGTTACTTTAGCGGCTTTTGTCACATGTTTTCCGTTCTGACATCACGGTGTTTCTGTGCATGTTTTACTTAGTTTACATGCTTATTTTAAACCCAACCATGATGTTTTCCCTTAACCTAATTAAGTAGTTTTCTTGCCTGAACCCAAGTGTTGTTTTTTTTGCCCCCAGCTGGTGCTGCACGTTCACAGTGGGTCTATTTTCACACTTTAGCGTGATATCGGGTTGGAAACCATTAAAGGAGACATATTATGCTCATTTCCAGGTTCATACTTGTATTTGGGGTTTCTACTAGAACATGTTTGCATGCCTCAATGTTCAGAAAAACACATTATTTTTCTCATACTGTCTGTCTGAATAGACCAGTATTCACTCTCTGTCTGAAACGCTCCGTTTTAGCGCCCGTCTCTTTAACAAAACTACTTAGTTAGGTTTAGGAAAAGATCGTGGTTTGGCTTAAAATAATACCAGAAGTTCGGTAACTTAAGTACAGAGTTACTTAAGTTACAGAACACATAAGCCTCAGACAGCTATGTGACAAAAACTAAATTAGTTATCTTTAGCTGTGCAGCGACTGATGACTGATATTTGACTGTGACTGTGGCGAGTTAAACGTGCTGCAAAGGGGAGCATCAGGGGATTTGTTCAATCTCAGACATAATCGAGGTCAGTTCAAGCTTTTCAATCGGCTCAGATTATATCGATTGTTTATTTAAGGTATCTGAACTCAGCAGCTCTTTGTATTTCTGTCCTTTTATTATCATACAAGGCTACACTGTAATATAAATCTTTTTTTTTGGGCCTGGTTTTCATTTTCTTTCTTGCATTGCAGTTGTTCGTGTTTAAAGGGTTTTAAGACCTTTGAGCATTTCAAACTATTATGAAGTTCATGGGGGTTCAGCAGGACACAATGCTTTTATTTCAATCGAAATCTCCTGTTACAGATGCATCCTTTTCATCCGTCAAAAAAAAAAGAAACCTCAGCCCACACACATATCCCAAGGTGTAATGGAAATGTCTCCTCAGCCAGCAGATCTTAAGATTTTTCTACCTTTCCCTGCATGATTATACAGAGCTGTGTGACACCCTCAGGCGGTGGATAATTAGATACGCCTTGAAAATGTGCGTCCCGTGTTAAGATCAGCGCTGTGACCTTAAAAAGAGTCGAGAGCCTTCCGGATCACAGGATGTCTTGTAGTGCTGTCATGCTGGCCGTAACTGTCTGCGAGGCACAGTTCTACAATTAGCCTTTAAATCCTGTTGCAGGTAGAAGGCTGCAGTCAAGGGGTGCAAGCATTTTGGTAAGTCTGATTTAATCAAACCCAGATTGCTACTTGCAAAATGAGCACATGCTACCCGCTGGGCCGGCAGGGTGGGCTGTGATTACAGAAACAAACCCGTAATATAAAAGACAGGAGGTTTGATTCCACATCTCTGCCTAAGGATGCAATCACACCTCCTTTTTTTTTTTTTTATTTCTCAAGTTAAATTTATTTTCTTACCGCCTGGTGACGAGAAGACCACAGCCTGTAAACATAGTTACAAGACTCTCAACAAACTTGTTTACTGGACAGTTTTGGGAAGCAGACACGCTGCCAGGTTAGAGAATTACTGGAAAAGCAGTGATTCCAGTTCCAGTAACGTTTGTGTTCCTTGCCATAATTCCCCCCCCACCCTCTCTGTGAGGACACATGAAGAAACATCTGAGTCCAGGCTGCAGTTTCCCATGGGTTCAATTTGTTAATGCTCAGCTTTCCAGAGTTGAGAAGCTGCTCGGTGTCCGGCGTCAACATCGGTGTATAAACACGCCACAACATTGAAGTTGTGGGTCTTACAGTTTGAACACCCTTAACAAGCTGCACCACATGGCTCTTGGACCAACACGCTTATTTTCTAAGGGGGTTTTGGTTGGAGTTCTAATAACACTATTTTCACATACGCAGCCAAACCAGCTGGACTAAAACATCCCACTGTTTTCATAAAATGTTACCATGTGTGGTGTGCCACACTTTGGCCCTCCCACCCAAGATTCACTTCATGCTTATGAGAGTTGTTGATGTGTCTGCTGTACTGTATGTGTGGTATTATTTGCATTGCTGTGTGAAAGAATTACAGTTTATTTTCTCCAGTGTGTGTCCTTTGCTGGCATGGAGGATTAAGTGAAAGGTCTGGGGGACATTTGTGGTGGGCACTAGAATGAGTAAGACCAAATGTGATGTAAAAATGAATTAATACTGTAGCAAGGAAAGTAAATTTACAAAATTAACTTCGCTCCTCGCGCCAGGATAAAATGGAGTATCATCTGCGAAAGATCGACATTAAGTCCCCATAAAAAGTAGTAACTAATCTAATAACCATGCACATAGAGTCCATGAGAGTTAAAGTTAAAGAGTTAGATACACAATAGATAGCCCAACTGTAGTGAATGTAGTAGTAGCAACACATCAGACAGCTAGTATCATGGCGTACACTACAGAAGCCCTGAGATTCAAGTGAGGAAATTAAATTCTGGTGATCCATTTTCTGAGTCTGATCTAAATAGTTTTCTCTCCTGCGTTTATGACTTCTCTGTGAAAGAGGTGAACAAAAAAGAGTCGACATCAGTGTATTAATACGCCACAACCTTGAGGTTTTACAGTTGGAACACACTTAACAAGCTGCACCACACGGCTCTTGGACCAAGACTCTTATTTTGAAGGGTTTTGGTTGTAGTTTTAATGGCTCTGTCTTCACCTAAGCAGCCAAACCAGCTGAACTAAAAGAGTAAACATCTCTCTGTTTTAATAAAATGTTCCACCCATGTTGTGGTGCGAATTGATCTCAGAGCGATTTGGAAAGAATCAAATTACCTCGTTGACTTAAACAACCCCTCCCGACACTCGAGCTGTGAACGATTATTTGAATGATGCCAAGTTATGACTGAGATGAGGTTTTGTTTTTTTTAAATCCTCAGCGCTCTCTGGAAACTTTGAACCGGCGGAGATGATAAAAAATAGCCTGCGTCAGCCAGCCGTGTCCACATAAAGAAGCATTTAATGCAAATCGGTGGCGATCCATCATCCGACTGCGGTGCTTACTCACTGCTTGTGTGAACAAGTCGCTTTCACACACACACACACTCATGCACGGAGCCGTCAACTTGAGAGGGTTCAGTAGTTTAATGAACATTATTGATGGCGAGGCTACATCACTTCTGCCGTAATTAGTGTGATGTCTCACACCTACATGTCTGTGGCTTCATTAATTCTGTGCAGATTCTAGCTAATATGCATGGACACACACACACACACACACACACACACACACACACACACACACACACACGTATGAGCATCGACACGCTCATGTATCATAATCCAAAACCCTAGTACTGTTCTTGCTTCTACACCCAGCCTGTGCTGCATTATGCACTGAATTTGCATTTCTGCTGTGCATGTGTGACCGCGTGTGCCGTTTGGATACTGTATGCTGATGTGTGTGTGTGTGTGTGTGTGTGTGTGTGTGTGTGTGTGTGCCAGTGTTGTGCACTGTCAAATATATTTTTAGTCTTACTCTGCTCGGCTGAATGCAGGCAGCTGATTGGATCCAGACCTCGGCTGTTGATACTGATCAACAGAACCAGCTGAGTGAAAAAAACGCCATCAGCCTCCCTCTCTGTCTCCATCCCTCTCGCCCACTCTCACTCAATCCATCTCCCTCTCTAAGTCACCCACCCCCTCCCCTCTCTTCTCCGCCACTCCCTCCCTCCCTCCCTCCCTCCATCCTCCCCTCCCTCTTAAATGGGCAGTTTGTGGTCGGGTGACTCATTTCCAAGCAGATCTGGACCATGGAAGAGGAGAGAGGAGAGTGAAAGGCAAAGGGGGGGAGAGAGAGGAGGGGAGTGTTGGGTTAAAGGGGCCCAAGAGAGTCGAGAGAACGAGGGGGGAGAGAAAGAGAGAGAGGGGAATGAATATGTGCTTGCGTGCCTTTGCTCATTTCAGATGGATCACTTCCATCCTTTCAAAACAGTAAAAAAAAAAGAGAAGAAGAGGGAGGATGGGGTGCCAGTGAGGGAGGGAAACAGCAAACCCAGTGTGGAGGATTAAGGCCGCTCTCTAAAGCCACTGCTCTTTTTGCTCCCACCTCTCCCTCTCTCCTCTCCTCCCCTCTCCTCGTGCCCTGTTCATGAATATGATCAGGAGCACGAAAATGAAAAGCAAACATCAAGACAGCAGTAATGCCCCCCCCTCCCCCCGCCCCCACCCTTGATTCACTTCATGCTTACATCATGTATTTGTATTGCTGTGTGAAAGGCTTACAGGCTACAGTATCAACCCCGGGATCACGGCAAGGCGTATAAATACCACCACATTACACAGACAATCCGCGTGTCATAAGTACGCATTTTAGCCTTTTCGTGTGTCATTTGTACGCCAGACGTCGGCAGGAAATACATCATGGTTGGGCTTAAAAGAAGAAAGTAAACTAAGTAAAACACATATGGAAGAAGCTACGGAAAGAACATCACAAGCGTCAATAACCAACAACACAGGATAAACGGCACTAACTAACAGATACACATCCCACCTATTAAGTGTTGATTGGACGACTGTTCCTCCAATCAGTGGGCATGACACCAGACCTTTACAAATCACTGAACAAACTGGAGACTTTAGAGGTCTGGAACCAGGCTTTGGTTTCTCTCTCACGTCGATCACGCCTTCATCTCCTGCTTCCTGTCTCCTGTCTCTTACCAAAATGTCTTAATGCATCCAACCTTTCCTCTCTGTCTCCCACAAACATGTGACCTTACATTCCACCTTCTCTCCCCCCTTCCTGACCTTCCATCCCTCCAGCCCCTCTCTGCATTGATCAGTCCGTAGTGGATTAGCAGCAGATAGTGATAGCACCGTGACCCCGGCTGGCCCTGAACAAGCCCTGCCGGCTAATTGAAAGACACAAACTGGTCTGCAGGATTAAAGACTGCTCGGTCCGGCCCATTATTATTACACACATGCACAAATAAACACACAACACACACACACACACACACATAGAGCGAGATGGTAGGTTTATTGAGGGGTTTTGGACGTGTCAGGCCAGAAGGGAATAGCTCGCAGTTGCATCACTGAGAGAAATGAGACGGAGCCCTCCACACAAATTGGATGTTTTCTGCGTGTGTGCACGCATGTGTTTGTCTCTATAGAGTTGTGTGTGTTTGTCTGCGTGCATGCACTGTATCTGCTTATGTAAGTCGTGCGAGTGTCTGTGCTCATCTGTGAGTGTGTTTTTGTGTGACTGTGTGTCTGTACCTGTGTGTGGGAATGAACTGCATTAAAAAAAGAGAGAGAGAGAGCGAGAGAAAAAAGTGGCTGAGCAGTAGCAGGAGCACAGAGGTAATCACGGACGGCTCCCTCGCCAAGCTTCAACTGCAGGTATCACAACTAACACCTGACCCTGCGAGTCCAGGGAAGAATGAGCCCGGTGCACGGGTCCAATGCCGTGCGCATAATGAATAAATCTGTGTGCAGAAGCAAATATGAGAACAGTGTGCGTTTGCGTATATCAAAATTGCAGGATGCCGATTTATGCATTAGTACCACGTAATAAAACCACATATGTATGTACAGAGTGCACAGTTTGACGTGTGTAACGTGCAGTAGATACAGTCTTTTATGTGTGTAGTGAACATGTAATTCTGCCTGGAGCCAGACAGCTGAAGAAGTTCGGACTTGGAATGCGGACTGAGAAAAAAACCACGAGTGAAAAGAGAGAAATGAAGAGCTGGAAGGAAGCCTAGAGGAGGTGGATACAGTACTTGACGAGTCTATGTGTAGCGCGTGCTGGTTTGTGCATTCGCGGGTCACCCACACGCTGCCTCTCCCCTGATTGAAACCAGCAGCGCCTCGGCTCGGCTCGGCTCTATCAATGAGCTCACCTCTTCTCTTCTGACTGCAGCAGTAAAAGGGAAAAGTCTTGAAACCTTGACTGCATCAACCCGCACAGGGCCCCCGAATGTGAAATATTTAGGCAAGGAACGTAGAGAAACAAGTAGCTCTCTTTAAAATATTTACACTATATACCACGCAACACTCAACCCCCTCAACCGCTCTGCTCTTATTCCAACTCTGCTGGCTGCGTATCAATAATGCATCCTGTTTCGACAAGACGGATACATTTCAAACTACAGGCTCGGTTTGGTTGATGTTAAAGTCGAATACACCACAGAGCAGCTTGGTAAGTTTTTGGACTGGGATTCACAGAGGGTGAACTTTCTGTGGGTCCTTTAAAGGACCAGTGTGTAGGAGTGAGTGGCACCTAGTGGTTGAGGAGAACTGAATACCTCTCCGCTCACTCCTCTCTTTCCAAGCATGTCGGAGGACTACGGTGGAGAGGAGAGGACCCGCTCCCTATGTAGATATGAAGGACTCATTCTAAGCTAACGGAAACACAACGATTCTTAGTTTCAGGGGATCATACACTAAAGAAAAAATAATAAATATGATATTCCATTTATGCTAATAGATCCCTTGAAATCATACACACTGCTCCTTTAAATGAAATCACTGTGGTAAAATATGAGGACATAACGTTAAATACATTATGTACATCATGCAAATGAAGTATGTTATGTAATTTAAGTACAGTATGTGACGTACGTTATGTAAGTTCATTTACGTACTTAAGTTAAAACAAGTCTACGTGGACACGAACGGGACACAAACGTCCATCTCTTGGATGAAAGTCCTGTTTTTGTTTTGAATGTTATCAGCCCATTAGATGGCTGTTATCAGTTGTTATCACTACTATTGTAATGCTACAGACAGGCAAACTGTTTTGAACACGGCGTTAACGTCAACATAGTTAAGTACGTTAAGTACATCACGTAAGTTAAGTATGTGACGTACATTACGTACTTAACTATGTTAACGTTAACGCCATGTTTAAAACGATTTGCCCTGCCTGTAGCATTACAATAGTAGTGATAACAACTGATAACGGTCAATGTACATCACGGAAGTTAGGTATGTGACGTACATTTGTTAATCTAAGTCTACGTGGACACAAACAGCCGTCTCCTGTGTGAAAGTCCTGTGTTTGTTTCAAACGTTATCAGCCCATTGAATGGCCGTTTTCAGTTAACACAACCATTATTATGCTGCAGGGCAAACTGCAGTTTTAAACACGCCGTTAACGTAGTTAAGTATGTTACGTAAGTTAAGTATGTGACGTACATTACGTAAGTTCATTTACAGACCTCTCTCCTCAAGACTGTCAGCTGACACCAAAAATATCTTTCTTGTGCAACGAGAGACATAAATGACATCACAGGAACATCATATTCATGTGTCTAGATCCATCTTAACTGACTTACTAAGATGGTCATTTTGTCAGTTTTCCCTTCATCTGATCTGGACTTGTACCTGATCTCAGCTGGTGGTGGGCGCCTCCTCTTTAGTGTGTAAAATCAGTCCTTGATGAACAGAACAGCACCTCTAAATTGTTCATGAGAAGAGGTGTCTCTGAGTCTGCTTGTGAAAGAAGCCCTCTGTTCTCGTGGTCTCGCTGCATCTCAGTTTAATTCTTTGTCTCTGGTACTGTAACTGCCTTGAAAGACATAAAAAGGGACCGCCACCGGCTGAGAATGTAACACCAACTTTTGGCTCACTTCCCAGAAAATAATCTAGCAAGGAGACTTGGTAGAAATAATCAGACTTTTATTATGTGGAGCCAGCACCCTCCGTATTCCTCCGTTCGCACCTCTTGAACCCTATTTTTTGTTCATTTTCAGTTAATCAAAGGCCTAATCCCCTGTGTTAATTCTGCTAATTTGTTCCTGTACCACACAGACACTTTTCAAAAATTTACAGTTATTATGCTCTATGGAAGTATTTTGTATTGCAAGCCAATTACAGGCCTAATTAGGTGTCATTTATGTACAGATAGAACAGGAAATCACCCCAAACACACACCTACTTCACTCATTTGGCTTTCCTTTAATAATAGTTTGGTTCAAATGATGTCATCCTTTGGATTACACCTTTCAATACTTTTCCTGGAATATATTCCTGTATATATTTACACACAGCTGTAACGTTGTTTTTCTGCACTCAGTACAAAACTGGTATGGATGCTGCGTTGGTGGCATTAATCTGGTGTGCACGTTCTGCTGAATGTTGCACAACCAAACTGCATATTCTCTTACAATACCCCAACATGCACGGTCAGCAGTGGATCTTACAGTACATACAAACTATGTACGAGATCACATTTGATATTTTAGCACTGACTTTAGAAATACAGCGTGTATGTGTGTATGTGTGTGTGTGTGTGTGTGTGTGTGTGTGTGTGTGTGTATGTGTGTGTGTGATGCACTCACACAGGCTGATGTTGGGACTGAACTGTTGACCTTTAAATAATGAAACCTTCTCTCTCTCCCCACCAAGCCACCCTAATGCCCCAAACACACCTCTACTAGTCTTCCCCTGAAGGTGCCTTGCAGTACATATTGAAGGACAATGTACCGTAGATCAGGTAATGTTAAAAGTAAATTCCAAACACACAGTACTACACGGAAAGTTTGAACCTCAAGGACAAATATGTGGTCTACACACTGACACACACTGACACACACTGACACACGCTGACACACGCTGACACACACTGACACATGCTGACACACACTGACACACACACACTGACACACACTGACACAGAAATACTTTCAGATACATCGTCAAACCTTTTTAATACAGACTGGTGATAGATTGTGATCATACGACGACAACTGAAAATTACAAACTCTAAATTCACAGTTAGAGTGAAGACGCTAGCATCATATGAAACTAGAAAACCTAATAAATCCATCGGTACCAACCGTGTCATAGTGTCGTACTAGCTTGTCAAGAAGGAGGCTCAATAACGCTCCAAACTTACGCTACATTTTGGCGAGGAATAACTGGGGTCCCTTGACCTCTGACCTCCAGATGTGTGAATGTAAATGGGTTCTCTGGGTACCCACGAGTCTCCCCTTTACAGACATGCCCACTTTATGATAATCACATGCAGTTTGGGGCAAGTCATAGTCCAGTCAGCACACTGACACACTGACAGCTGTTGTTGCTGCATATTGTTTTATGCTAAATGCAGTACCTGTGAGGGTTTCTGGACAATATCTGTCATTGATTTGTGTTGTTAATTGATTTACAATAATAAATATATACATACATTTACATAAAGCAGCACATTTGTCCACTCCCATGTTGATACCATCAATCGCCATGACATATTGTAATCGATTAATATGAATAAGAGTGTTATCCAGTACTCAGCATGTACTGAGGTTAAACTGCACTATGAATATTATTATTATTATTACTATTATCTGGGCCTTTTCTATGACATCCTGATTCCGTATGATTATTAAATATCCAAAAAAAGAAAGAATAAAGAGGGTGTTTAATTCTGGTGGTTTTAGCTGAACACTGAGTGTTTGGTCCGTTATCCATAATTTATAATATCCTACTGTATAATTATGTCTCAAGTGTAGTTCTCATGCTCAGTTAGATCATGTTGTGTTGAGATATTAAAACACAGTTGAAAATGATAAATGGACTTGCATTCACACAGCGCCTTCCTAGTCTTCCGACCACTCAAAGCGATTTACATGTCAGCACCCGTTCACACACACACATTCATACACTGATGGCTGCCATGCAAGGTGTCAACCTGCCCATCAGGATCTGATCTAAATACTCACTCACACACCGATGGCTCAGCCTTCGGGAGCGATACAGGGTTCAGTATGTTGACCCGCTCTCCCTCTGAGCCACAGCAGCCCCACCGACACCATAAAACACATCTGATATTTTACCCATAATGCAACCGGCCTGTGGGGTCAGCTCCACTCTCCAGAAGTCTCATCGTCGACCACCACAAATCACTCGACTGGAGATGAGATGATTATTTCCCACCGCTGCTCGATTAATACAAAACGCCGCGGCGTTTTCCTGTGATTGCCCCGGGTCAGTCTCTTTCTCAGATAGTGAATGAGCTCTAATCATAAAACCACAAATGTGAGCCGGTGGAAATGTTCCATACAGACATTCTTTCTTTCTGAGCGGCGCACCGGTGGCGGTAATCTGTTGACTGGATGGTCATCCTGCTGCGAGACAGATAGAGAAATAGACTGAAGTTACCGCTGCCGGGCACCCCGCTGATACCGAGGTCAGATATAAGCCTCCCCCCACCTCAAATCTCTCTACGTGGAAGGCTTCGCACACCCCCACCCCGTACGGATGTATGTGTGTGTTTGTGTATCCCCTCCAGGTCTGTGTGTGTGATAAGCCGTAGCCTGGAGGCCTTCTCCTCAGCTCTTATCTTGCTGACAGACGTTACCCCTGCGTGGCCGCGGCCCCAAAACTCACACCGAGGGGGAAACCACCGAGCTCTTTCTGTGATTTCCGGAAGTTTCTATCAGATTTCTGCAGCTTTGTCTCTGATTGTCACAGGAATATTTCTTTTCATGCACAGATAGAGCCTTCCCACTTGCTTGCTTGTTAGGGGGATAAACTTCATCAGTAAATCACTCCCCTGTGGAAATAATGTCATTCACAGTGTTTCTGCCAGAATGTGGATTCACCCGGCTGTCTGAGCAACACAACTGATAAGACATCAGTAATTATGCAGATTGAAATCACAATAAAATTAAAGTCAAGGTAAAAAAAAAATAAGAGATTTGTTTTTAAACACATTATACATGTTAGAAAACGACTGCTGAAAACCAGGGCTGTAAATCCATTCAAATAGTTCATCGCAAATTAATCGCACATTTTTTTATCTGTTCAAAATGTGCGACGCACGGCAGGCTGGGGAGTCCCGCATATGAGGCGTTGCGCCGCCACCGGCTCTAGGTTGGCCTGGTAAGGCTCGGGGTACAGGTGGTTCCTGGCCGCAGCTTTACAGCGCTCCCCGCCCGGACCTCGTCGCACCGTGGACAAATGGTTAGCTGCGCCATCTCTCCCTGCCGGGGACGGCCCCCTGCTCCCGGTGCGACTGTTGCTGTCAGTGCGCCCCAACCGCGTTGTGCCGCCCGATTGGGTTTCGGCCCACCTGTCTTGAAACATGGACCAAGGAGTCTAATGCACGCGCGAGTTAGAGGGTGCAAGCGAAACCCCGTGGCGCAATGAAGTGGCTGAAGTGGGATGAAGTGCGTCGGGCGCACCACCGTAAAGTGGTATCGGTGCCGTTGTATCGGAGCCGCTTTGCGAGTACATGAGCACAGTATCGGACCCGTATACCCGATACTGGTATCGGCATCGATGCATCCCTAGTCATCACACATTCATTTGCCTAACGGAGAGGGAGACTGTGGACTGTGATCACTCTGAGCATCATTGGAATGAATTACAGTAAAACATGTTTGAATTTATTTCTTCCTTTTTTACCTGATGGTCTGAATAAACCGCTAAATGTGTTGCTAGTAGTAGACACTGAGGAAATTACATTGGTCGTCATTACAAGTATTAAACATTCAACACCTCAACTCAACACCTTTCTGATATTTTTCTATTAAAATCTCTTTTCTCAGTGTACGAGTAGAAAGACATGAAAGTCACAATCGATAACATTGTGCTCAATCTTATCACCCGTCTGCCCCTCACCCGCTCCTATCAGCTACAAGCTAAAACGCAGACACTTTAAATGTGACATTTCATTTTGTTTACCCATAAAAAACAGTAATTCCTATCCCCTCACGCCCCGGCTATATCCGCCGGTGGATCTAATTTACCTGTTTTCAAGAATTTGTCAAGAGTTTCTGACACTTTAACCACGTCTCCTCCCTGTGTGGTGTTTCACCACATAATCCAACACGAGACATTCTGAAATGTCATTTCCTTTTTGCCTCGTGAATTCATTTTTAGGGACATCTTCTCGGGAGCGACGTGTTTGTTAATAACCACACACAGACACGACACGCTGTGTTGTAGTGAAGCTCTGACAACAGTGTTTGTTTCAGCAGCTTCGCAGGAACCAGCCTCCACACTGAAAGACAAACAGCTTTGATAAACCCCGGCTTTGTGTGAGCGAGCAGACGGTGCGAGACCGACACAGGGAGCAGTAATAAGGTAAAAACAGCAAAACAGCAAGGCTTCAAAATTTCACCAAATTATTTGAATAACAAATATTACACCGCTAACTGATCCCGTGAGCATCTCCACACTAAATAGAACAAACAGATTTTTTTTTTTTTCAATTATGGAATACATCACGGTTCGCCATTTCACTGGATTTCTGTTGATAAACAGTTTTTTTTTTTTCACTGAGACATCTGCTGTGTTGTATTTTTGGCAGTGTGAAGGTATTAATATCCAACCGCATCAAACTGAGCCCAAGAATAAACCAGAACCACCATTAACGTCCACACCTCCCACATCCAGAGAGATGAGAGTTCAGCAGGAGGGCACGCTGCTGTTCTTTTTTTCCCCCTCCTGCATTTCACTCAATCAGATGCTCCGCTGTGGTGGCCAAAACTAGAGGAAACGAAATCAGATCCATCAAGACGTGAAGATCAGATGGGATGTGACTGGTAGTCTAAACAGGCGGCCGTTTCCTGTCTGTTACTGTAGCAACACATCATACGTACAGGAAGCCCTGCAAAGCTGCGGAGACGTGGTAATTAGCTACGGCTTTATGTCTGTACTTGTGTGTATGAGAATTTGATATGGGTGGCTCCAACCTGTATGTACTAGCAGAACTGGGCAGGTTCCTGTAACAATAATAATCAATTTAAAATAAGAATTGTTGTGTTCTTGTTACTTTAGAATGAACCGTTTATAGCCCAGAACAGACAAACCAGACACTGTCTCTAGATAAGACCATTCACGTTTTCACGTCGGCCGCTGTAGTTCTACACGTTTGCACACAGGAGAAGTTTCAGTTGGTTGCAATATGCAACCTCACCGCTACATGCCCCCGAATCCTACACGCTGGCCCTTTAATATAGAGTAGCCTTAAAGGTCCCATATTGTAAAAAGTGACATTTTCATATCTTTTATATTATAAAGTATTCAGAAACTGTGCGTTTGAAACAAGCCGTCAGGATTTCTGTCCATTTGTGATGTCACAAATCTACAATATTTAGACCATTTCACAGTTTTAAATGTAAACATACTAAATGTGTCCCAGTTTATTTCCTGTTGCAGTGGATGTGAATGACATCAGCTGACAGGAAGTAAACATGGACCCAAGCTGTTTCCTAGCAACGCAGTTCTGTTGCCATTCCGTTGAAATGCACTAAAACGGAGCGTTTCAGACAGAGGGTAAATACAGGTATATTCAGACAGACAGTATGAGGAAAATAATGTGATTTTTGAACATTAAAGCACGTAAACATGTTTTAGTAGAAACCCCGAAATACAAACATGAACCTGAAAATGAGCACGATATGTCCCCTTTAAGGGACATGTGTCAGCCAATCAGAAACAAGCATCTAATAGTAGTTCCTCTAATTTTTCAAATCAAAATTTTGCAGAGTACTGTAATGAGTTATTTTTTTACTTATATTCAAAATATATTATACTGTTACAACTATTCCACTATCGCTCACCGCAGTCTGTGTGTTTCATTAAGCCTGCACAGAGGTTGGCCCGGGGTTTATGTCCGAGAGAGACGGTGCCAGCGTTTTCCCCCCAATGACTAGATCGTCTGATTATTTTATGCACAGAGCTGCATGGTCCAATTTGTCCGTGTGTGCATGTGTGAAACTGTGTGTGTGTGTGTGTGTATGTGTGTGTGTCTGCAAAGTGACTATGTGCTTTCCGGTGGACAGCTATCTCGCTTGCCGCAGGCAATCCAGGAAATGCTTCTCCACCGGTCCCCTCAGATGTGACTGTGTGTGTGTGTGTGTGTGTGTGTGTGTGTGTATTTGAATGCCGACAACAGCCCCCAGCCCAGTGCCAGCTGGACACCCCCATGAAAGGACTAGATGTATGGAGGGGGAGGATGGAGTGATGGGCAGAGGGGTAGAGGACAGAGGGGGTCAAAGCCTCCTGCCAATCCGCTCTTTCAAACTGAACCTGAAGTCCTGACTTTCCTGCCGCTCTCCTCCTGCTCTTACTGAGGTTTGTGCCTTTTTTTTTTCGCCCCTCTCCACCCCCCAACACTTGCCTTTATCTCCGTTTTCAGCCCTTCTGCAATCTCTCCGTCTTTTCTCTGCTGCCCGCCCATCCTCACGTCCCCTCCCATCCTCCACTCCAATAGGTTTTTTTCTGCCAAACCACCCCCCCCCCCTCCTCCCTCTCTCTCTATCTCTCTCTGTGCGTGCACGGTGTGCTGGGCAGATCCAGCTGGCGCCGTGGCGACCAAGCAAGCCATGCATATAGCTTGCATCATGTGCATGTGAACGGATGGAAGTTGAGGGTGTGTGTGTGTTTGGCAAGCAATTTGAACATTCAATAGCTAGACAGGATATTCATTAGAGATATCTGCAACGCCATTTTGCCCAGTCAAAACTCGAATTCAAGATATCTGTAATTCTTTTTTGACTAAGCAAAACTCTAATTTGAGATATCCGTAATTACATTTTGACTAGTACGATTCAAACTACTTTAACCATTCATGTGTATGGGGTTTCTTATTACATATATTTACAATTCAGTTGGGGATATCCGTAATTCACATTGCGGATATCTGCAACTGAATCATGACTAGTCATAATTCCAGCTTCAGATATCTACAATTTAATTCTGACTAGTTAGAATTCGTAGTTCAAGATATCTTTAATTCCCCTCAGTTGAAGATATCTACATTGTCCTTTTTTTTAGATATCTAAAGTTCCACTGTGACGAGTCAAAATGACGTTGTAGATATCTGTAATACCGTCAGAAGGGGGCGGGATGGGACGGGAGGCGGGAGCTATTCAAACAGACTATGTGCAGGTTTATAAAGTGTGTCTGGAGACAATAAATCTACAATACGCTCTACATTTCTACCACTAATTCTTTGACGATGAGCTCTTTTTCTATTTCATGTCATTTTCAAACCATCTGATCCACAGCGGTCCCTGAACCGACTCGTCTCACAGCCGGCTGCACATACCGACCGACGTTATGTGTCCGGCTCGGAGGACTAAAGGCTCGTTGTGATTAAACTGAGCTTGTAGCTCGTTGTCTACGTCACTACGGTTAGAAAGACACGTCGTTGGTGTTTTAACAACTTATGAGTTATTGATCCGGAGAGTTTGAATCTGTGAATATCTTTCCAACTTTACCGAACTATCCGAGTTAGCAAAAGCTTCTGCTGACACTGTTCAGATGCTTTGTTGGGCCGATATCCAATGAGAAGCCTTGCATGAGCAACGCCATGCACAACAACTCTGACTAGTCATAATGAGGTTGATGATGACATATCTGTAACTTCTATTTAGGATAGTCAGAACTGAATTACAGATATTTCTAACTGTCGTATTGACTAGTCACAATGACCTTATAGATATCTGTAATAAGAATTCTGACTAGTCACAATGTCATTATGACTAGTCAAAATGCAATTGTGGATATCTCTGATGTTAATTCCAGATAGTCAAGCTGAGCTATTGAATGTTAAAATGGCTTGCCATATGTGTGTGTGTATGTGTGTGTGTGTGCGTGTGAATGTGTGAAGAGGTTAAGGGGGCTGCTGTCCACATTTCACTCTCGTCAGCAAAACACTTAAAAGATGTGGAGTTGTCTTCCAGGAGTGTTTCCTCCTGAAGGCTCAGGATACATGAGAGAGAAATGGTCTGTGTCTGTGTGTGCTTCCCAAAATGCCTCCAAGTCCCATCCAAGCTCTCCCTTCACCTCTTCTTCCTCTCTTCCTCTCCACTTCAGTTTCTTCTCCCTCCTGCCTCACCTCTCTTCCCCACTTCTCTCTCTCTCTCTTTTTTTTGTTTCCTTTCTCATGCAACCCCACATCTCGCCCTCCTTTAAGTCGTGGCCCCGGTGGAGGCTGAGGGGGAAATCATGACACGTGACGGCTGCTTGACGGCAACAGAAAAGCCAGACAGCGCAGCGCTTTCATCTACCATTTAACAGAACAGAGAGGAGCTGTTAACAGCTCTCAGCAGGGAAATTAGCGGGGTGTGCTGGGCCTGTGTACACAAAGTGCCGGGGTATTAACTGTTACATTATTGAGAGCCGGGGCCCTTCCACGCCTGACAGTTTAGATCTCACGGCGAGAGCTGGATTCTATCACCGCGGTTAGGAGGAGCAACGTTAGTCGGGATGTTTTTTTCTTCAGGAAACGGAGATGTTAACTGAACAAAAGAGGGATCACTCTGATCCAAAGACACGGCACAGTTCTGGTTTTACTGAAGGCACTGACGGTGAGACATCAAGGCATTTTTGTGTCAGTGAAACCTTTAGAAAACAGCTCTCTGTGATGATGATGATGATGATGATGACTAGCTGCCCTCCGAAATAAAAACAGCTGTAATCAACTACAGTCACAACAAACTCACCTCACATTCCCGTGGCACCATGATTATATGCGTTTTGACTGCAACCTCACAGCGGAAGATAACTGCGTTGATATTATCCGCCTGCTTGGTAGAAAGGTCAGCGGGGCAAACCCGTAATGGTCTCCTTCCTCAGCTAAAGCTGCGTCTGGTGCTCAACTAATTGGCTCAGTACATGCACGGTACTGCAGGAGACCTCAGAGAAAGCACCGTTTATACATTTTTATTTGCAACATGTAACAAATACTAAGAAAACCGATAAAATAAACACTAATCCAGCGATTCTCAGAGGGGGGTCCGGGGACCCCCAGGGGTCCGTGGCACTCTGTCAGGGGGTCCGCGAAATGATTAGCTATTAAAAAGTGTACATATCTACAGATGGGGACCATTTGCACCAATAAAACAAGCATGTTGTCTCCATTACTCCCAACAACGTTAGCTTTGGACCAATAGAAACTCATGAATCAGTCACTTCACTCAGTTTAGCTTAGCTTATAGCTAATATTTGAATGAGTCCACATCGTAAACTGACACTAACACCAAACTAGCTAAATTGAGAAAATATGACGACAGTTATATCGAGCGACGGGAGACAAAATTCCATACGTGCCCAGTAGTAAACAGCTGCTAAATAATAATAATCACGCTGGTGGATCAGTACTCGGTATCGGCCAATACCAGAAGTTCAGGTACCGGAATTGGTATCGGGACGGAAAAAATGGAATCTCTCTCCCCTCCACCTCCCCATCACTGCCCGGTCTCAGCTCATCCATCTCCCTCAGCAGAACCACCACCGGTTGTCTGGACTCCACGGGGGGGGAATCTATCTTGCTGCTGCCGCTCAGGGCAGACGCCCCTCGATTACAAATCTCCCCGTAGAGTGCAAGCGCCACAGACTTCCTGTCACGACTTTATTATCACACATCATCTGCTATAATAAAACAATTATCTGCACGTCATTCATTTGTCTCTCCTGATTGAACTGATGCAGTTGTTCTGTGATTCACTACCAGTCGGTGGCAGACCAGCCATCTGGAGGGTTTGGGAGGTTTCCTGCTAGGCTGCCTTCACATATTTGGGCCAATGCAAAAGAAAAAGATGCTGAATAGTCACCGGGCTGCGGTTCTGACCGGCTCAGAGAAGTGACATGTTGTTCTAATTCACTTTGATTATAGGTCATGATTCACCTGCTAATGCCATAGGTATTAACATGACCTTCACAGGACTAGTGTGGCCATTAAATACTCTATATAACTCTATGGAGCAGTGGTTAAGGCTTTTTATAAAATATGTATAGGGACACATAAGCATGGACAATTCACTGTGTAATTCAAAGCATAGCATTCACAGTCTAAAAGCCTGTACACACCGGGGGCACGGAGAATAAATGGCACGAAAATGTGAAACAATGTGAATATTTCACATCAAAAACTATTCATAACGGCAGCAATGCAAATTTGCGACAGTTGCAACACTTTTTCAATAAAAGGTAAGATTGACCCAGAGCAGCTTTCAGCAAAATACTCTGAGAGAGTTTCACTTGCCTTTGGTAAACAGTTATGCAGTGTCCATGCTTTTATTGTGAAAGGAGTGGAAAACAGGTCTGCGCTGCCTTTGTCAAGATTGAAAGGAGTAATAAAGTTTGTCATCTTGGTTCAGATTACGGAGCCTCCGTGTTGCTGTAAGTTTTGAATATGTCTGTTCCGCATAACGCGATTGATTGATGCCTTTATTCATGGTGCGAAAGCTCAGAAAAAAATCAACCTCGTTGCTTTATTGACGCATAATATTTGCGTAATGTGTGACAGTACAAAAAAATATACTGATGTGCGAATTAGGGCTGTCAATCGACTTAAATATTGAATCACGATTAATCACATGACTGTAGTTAATTGCTATTAATTGCAAATGAATCACACATTTTTATCTGTTCAAAATGAACCTTAAAGGGAGATTTGTCAAGTATTTAATCCTCTTATCAACATGGGAGTGGGCAAATATGCTGCTTTATGCAAATGTATGTATATATTTATTATTATAAATCAATTAACACAAATCAATGACAGATATTGATCAGAAACCCTCACAGGTACTGCATTTAGCATAAAACAATATGCTCCAATCATAACATGGCAAACTGCAGCCCAACAGGCAACAACAGCTGTCAGTGTGTCAGTGTGCTGACTTGACTATGACTTGCCCCAAACTGCATGTGATTATCATAAAGTGGGCATGTCTGTAAAGGGGAGACTCGTGGGTACCCATAGAACCCATTTACATTCACTGATCTGGAGGTCAGAGGTCAAGGGACCCCTTTGAAAATGGCCATGACAGTTTTTCCTTGCATAATTTTGCCTAATTTCCGAGTGTTATTTAGCCTCCTTTGCTACAGAGTAGAATGACGTGGTTGGTACCGATGGATTCATCAGGTTTTTTAGTTTCATATGATGCCAGTATTTTCTCTCTAACTTTAAAACGGAATCCGCTACAACCTAAAAATGGCATGCTGCATTAATGTGTTATCATCGTGTTAACTTTGACAGCCCTAGTGCAAATTAGTCACACAGAGAAAACACCCCCAGTGTGTAAAGACCTTAAGGTTATAGCATTTGACCCTACAAGGGCTACATATCTGACCCTATGGTGAGTTAGTCTAATTCAAAAGTCCAGGGCCATTTTTCATTGTCCAACAGCCTTGAATCATCAATACCAAAAGCAAGGAATTGTCAAGCTGAGTTTTGAAGAATCATATTAATACTGAAATAACACAATTTGTATTAAAAAAATAGCACAAAGTGAGGATTTCATACAATTACAAACAGGTGGCAGGTCAGTTGAAGAGGCTGCCATGTACAAAAACAGGTCACAGCTTTGATTCCCACAATAGTCAAAGTCACTCTCATTAGTAAAAGTGTGTCAAAGTGTCCTTGAGCAATACACCGATGCCCTGTGTACCTTTTGGATGAGTGTGTCAGCTAAAATGCTAAACATAACAGTATAGAAAAGCTGCCGCGTTTGTTTGTTCACCCAGCAAAGAGCTCCGTCAGCCCACACCTCGCCAGCTTCAGACTCTGGCACTCACCTTCTATAAGTAGACGTGTTAAAAACAGAGAAATTAAGTCCCTACGTTACTTTACACCCATCCAGTCGTTTCACCGTGGTGGAACACCAAGGACACATTTAACACGGAGGAGGATGGATCACAAAGTCTGGGCTTGATCTCAGGTACTTGGAAAGATAAAAAAAAAAAAAAATATGAGTCCTCAAAGTGCTCAAAGCATGTGTGTGTACTTCGTGAGTAATGTGTGGAGATTTCTACATGTGTCTGTAGCCTAAAGGATTTCAGTGTGTTGAGATTACGTGTGCTAGAAGGGGAAAGAGTACCCTCCCTGATACTTTGAGTCAGTCACATTGCTACGCTTCCAGCGAGAACAGTAGCAGCTTAGCCACTTGTGAACCTCCCACACATCCCTCCCAACACACTGCCTGGCTACAAAGCATCTTTGTTCTCAGAGGAGACAATTCAAATCTCCAGCTCCGATTTCCCACGGATTTTCTAAATGTAGCTTTCTCTCTGTCCTTGGCAAAAGAGTAGAAGTTGTTTTTTTTGTTTTGTTGTAAGCTCAGCATGGTGATTATTCCAACTAATTCCTCAAAACAAAAAAAGAGTAGTAGAAGAAGGAAGGATTTTGACCAGTCAAGCAGGCAGTGTGGAGTGTGGGAACACACACACACACACTCACACACACACACTCACACCGTGATGAAATACAACAGGTTTCGAGGAGCTGCCTGCTGATGTGCAGTGAGGCATTACAACATGCGGACATGTTCCTGGGTTTGTGCGTGATTGCAGGTGTGTGTGTGTGCGTGTGTGTCGGATCAATGTGTGAAAGCGTCAGAGGGCAGAGGGGAAGAGAAGACCCCGACTGAACACTGTGGCAACAGCAGCCGAATCGCCGGACTACAGTAGCAAGACCCAGCAGAGAGATCAAGAGGTCATGCAGACACAAATGTCATACTCTTACCAGACAGAAGGGGAGGTCAAAGGTCAAAGAAAACTTAAAAGAAGAAAGATAGAGCACTTAGGGAAGTGTTAGTTGTTATGAAAAGAATAGTGGATGCAAAGAAGGGAAAAAAATAAGGAAGAAGAGAAAGGAAAACAAACCTGGGCAAACTGGCTCACACCAACTTCAACCCCTTTTTGGGAGAATTAACAATCCCAACACCGTGAAGTCCACCGCAGGGCCAGAACGCTGCGACGAGGGCCGACTCTCACACTCATAATCCACCATTCACATTTCATTTACGTCTAGCGGAGCTATACAGATTCTCGGTCGCAGCCTGGCCGGCCGTATAGATCCCAGTCTCAAGAGAGAGGGGTTTTCCAAGTTATCAACATTTCGAGTTGGCCCTTGTCCTGCAGTTTGGCCCTGCTGTGGGGGAAAGGGTCAATCAAAAGCCTCTGCCGCGCTTTGCCGACAGCCGGCCGGCAAGGAGGAAGAGACGACAAAAAAATAAATAAATCCAATGTGAAGATTGAGAGAGACCAGCATCCCTGCAGTTCTCAGATCAGCCCTGATCCCAGCATGTGTACATTCAGAGTGTGTGTGTGTGTGTGTGTGTGTGTGTGTGTGTGAAAGAGAGATTTATGTTTCTGTGCATGCATGTGTGCAAGTGTATCTGCATTTCAGAGGAGGGATGTGCGCCTGTATGTGCATGCAAACGTCTATGTGACATAATGTACATGCGCACGTATACCTGTGCATGAAATAATACATGGAGTAGCATCAGCTAACTAGTGCGACTCTCAGTGTGTGTCTGTGTGTGTGTGTGTGTGTGTGTGTGTGTGTGTGTGTGTGTGTGTGTGTAAGCGGGTGTGTGTGCAGGCAGCAATCGCATGCTGTTTGAGAAAATAGTCCCATTGTGTTTGATGGGATGTTGCGCTGTGTGACCTGTGTGTGTGTGTGTGTGTGTGTTCATCATATTTGCAGGTAAATAGACCCCTTTTCTGTTCGTAAACATGATGACGGATTTTGTGTGCAGAGCGTTAAGTGGAGGCGGAATAATTCTCTGAACGCATTGGTTAACATTAACCAACAGGACCAGATCAGCCGACCCCTACGCTGCTAGCGTTAGCCTCCAGTCTTTCCTTTGTTTTGCCTCCAGCGTGACGTAATCATGACACAAAAAGGGTCTATATACAAGCATCTATTGTGTTCATCTGTACAAACTTCCACACATGTACAGCAAGTATGTGTGTGTGTGTGTGTGTGTGTGTGTGTGTGTGTGTGTGGTCTGGAGTTTGATGGACTCACCGATGACGATGGTGGTGATCTGGTGCCTGCTGGCCCCGTGCTTGTTCTTGACCTCGCAGATGAAAGTGGTGTTGACGGCGTCGTCCACCTTCCTCACCGTCAACTTGTTGCCGCTCACCACCACCGTGTCTGGCAGAGCACCGGACGCCCTGGAGGGAAGGGAGCGGAAGGGGGAGTGAGGTGGTGAAGAGGATGGATGGTGGGAGAGGAAGAAAAGGACAGGAGGAATAAGAGATAACAGAAGAGAGAGATAGAAAACGTGAGAAAAAGCAGTGCGGACACCGTGTGTATTGAGATATTGGATGAAATAAGAAGAAGCAAAAGAAGATCAAAAAGACACATCGATGAGAGAGGGAGGGAAATAAGAGACAGAAAGATGGGAAAAGATAGAGATGAAAAACAAAAAAGACGGTTTGTGACTGATATTCAAAGACAGCATTAATGTGACAAAATCACAGACGTGATCAGCCGCTCCGTCAAACACAGGCACAAAGCACAGCACGCCATCTGTCCGTCAGGACGAGATGTTAAGAGCATTTCTGTTTATCAGAAAAATGATTAAGAAATGATAATTAAAGAGGAAGGATTGTGTTGTGCGAGTTTCTGTCGTGATTATAGCAACAATTAGAAACTCTGTCACTCTCTCCGAGGGAGGTGGATCGACACCGACATGCACGCGCTGGACGGAGTGTGATTCTTACGCGGTCCAGGTGACGGTGGTGGGCGCCGGGTTGCCGTTGGCCATGCAGAGCAGCGTGGCGTCTGAGCGGCCGACGTACCAGTTGTTGTCGTAGCCCTCTATGGATACAGAGGGGGGGTCTGAAAAGAGAGAAAGGAGAGAGACGTTATTTGATTTCCTATCGGTGGAATTCATAAAGATGTTTGACATCATCTGGTTTGCTCAGAATCCCCAGAGTCGCCACACAACCTCTTGTCCAATGTCAGTTTCCTCTGCTGTTATTGCTGTTTTGTTAACTTCTTTTCAATTCTAACTGATCATCATACTCACAGTGAACTCCTGCTAAAGCTCTCACCAATTTAAACAGTCTGCTCCTCTCCTCGTTCCGGTCGATATGTGTCCCATATCGACCGTGAGCTAAAAAACAGTATCGTCTACATTCTAGCTCTAATAAGACTTCTTCCCCCGACGACCCCTGGGTCACTTAGCATCATCAATATTATTCATTCGTGGTACTTCCTGAATCCTGTTGTCTTCAGGGGTAAATCGCGAGAGCAAGGTGGCAGTCTGCAGAGAGCCGGGCCAAACTTACAGAAGGCTGTGAAACGAGGGGAAGAGCTTGACCTGGTCGAGACTGAAGAACTGATTTGATGTTTAAATAAGTCATATTAAATCCTGCAAGTCTAGACATCATCTCAAAATGTAAGACCTTTCATAATTATCTCCGCCAGGCGTAAGGGAGATCATGCGTTTGGTTGTGTCTGTCTGTATGTCTGTCTGTCCACGGCTAACCTCTCATACTACTGGACCCATCAGTCTGATATTTTTCTGTGCTCATATATAAGTATTTGCTCAAGGACCTCTTGTGGTTGCGGTGATTCAGACTTCTTGGAAAAACTATTTTATTGACTGTTTTACACCATCATTGACTGCTGACTCCTCTTAATTGGCCAGTAGTGGTGGAAAGTGATCAACAACTGCTTCAGTCAAAAGACATTTCAGCCAATTGGCTAGGCCTTACCTAGTCTGTTGCAGGCCACATGTTGGCCTTTCTCGTGGCGCAAAAACTAACATAACATAGACAAGTTTAATCTCATTTTGATTCACTAAAATTAGGCACGATACGAGATGAATAAATTCTTGTGTTCGTTGTCTCTGGGAACCGGGAGGGACAGCTGAGCCGGGAGGGACAGCTGAGCCGGGAGGGACAGCTCTCTGGTCAGAAGCTTATTTCCGTAACATGAATGGGTTGTGTGCGTTGTGCATTATATACGGCAGAGGTTTAGAGGATTCATAATAAACAGGATGACATCATACCGTCTTCTTGAATCTCTTATTGATTTATTAATCTGTGTCAAAATGTCGCATTACAAACAAAACGTCTACGCGAGACAACAAAGTGATGGCCCGGTGTGTAGCGATGTGTGTCAGCTACGCTGTATCCTGAGTAAAAAAAAAAAAAACCTTGCTACCTTAAAGAGCTTTTTCTCCCTGAAAATCAAGGCCCTCTTACACCGGGAGGATGAGAAAATCAGTTAGCGTCAGTCTCATAAGACTCTTATTTTACAGTGAAGGCAAACCAAAGCAGCGATGTGTGTAGGAAGTTAAAACAGGCAGAACAGAAAAGCTAAGCTGTCTTTCCCCTTTAGAGAGAGAGAGACTGACAAAGAGAGAGAGAAGAGTGTGAGGAGAGGACAGTGTGTGGGAGAGTAAGTGTGTGTGTGTGTGTGTGTGTGTGTGTGTGTGTGTGTGTTCCTCCTAGAGAGCGTTGACCTATAAAAGCTGATCTGTGTTCCACAGCAGACAGGAGACAGGATCCCTCACACCATCACTAAAGTAACACATACTCAGTGAGGAGTCACAGCGTGGAAGTATGTGTTGCTCTGCTACTTCTATCTTTGTGAGGACTAATCTTGAGAGTGAGAACATTTTTACCAGTTGTCACCTCAATTAAAGGTTTTAGGGTTAAAGTCAGAGTCAGGTTCAGGTTAGGCTTAGTAGACTATAGGAGGGAGTTTCTCCACACGTAAACCAGCCCCGTCGCACAGCAGTTTGTGAAGTAGTCACGAAATTGAATGTATTGATTCTTGTACATAGACACAATTTTTTTTCATGATGGTCAACACAGAATCAATTCGTATCTAATCCACATAAGGAGGTCGGGGTGGATGGGTCAAAAAACACAAGACTCTTGCCCAGGAGACCGGTGTTCGTGTCCCGTGTGAAACCAGAAGTCAAAGTGGATTTATTTGTCCCGTAACTTCCGTACTTAAGTTAAAGCACTTCCAGAGTTATTTTAACCCAAACTGTGATATTTTCCTAAATCTAACTAGGAATTTTGTTGCATAAGCTTAACTGAGTCGATCTATTCCTAAACCTAACTAAGTAGTTTTGTTGCCTAATCCTAACCAAGTCGATCTATTCCTAAACCTAACTAAGACGTTTTGTTGCCTAATCCTAACCAAATCGATCTATTCCTAAACCTAACTAAGTAGTTTTGTTGCCTAATCCTAACCAAGTCGATCTTTCCTTAAACCTAAGTAGTTTTGTTGCCTAATCCTAACCAAGTCGATCTATTCCTAAACCTAACTAAGACGTTTTGTTGCCTAATCCTAACCAAATCGATCTATTCCTAAACCTAACTAAGTAGTTTTGTTGCCTAATCCTAACCAAGTCGATCTTTCCTTAAACCTAAGTAGTTTTGTTGCCTAATCCTAACCAAGTCGATCTATTCCTAAACCTAACTAAGACGTTTTGTTGCCTAATCCTAACCAAATCGATCTATTCCTAAACCTAACTAAGTAGTTTTGTTGCCTAATCCTAACCAAGTCGATCTTTCCTTAAACCTAAGTAGTTTTGTTGCCTAATCCTAACCAAGTCGATCTATTCCTAAACCTAACTAAGACGTTTTGTTGCCTAATCCTAACCAAATCGATCTATTCCTAAACCTAACTAAGTAGTTTTGTTGCCTAATCCTAACCAAGTCGATCTTTCCTTAAACCTAAGTAGTTTTGTTGCCTAATCCTAACCAAGTCGATCTATTCCTAAACCTAACTAAGACGTTTTGTTGCCTAATCCTAACCAAATCGATCTATTCCTAAACCTAACTAAGTAGTTTTGTTGCCTAATCCTAACCAAGTCGATCTTTCCTTAAACCTAAGTAGTTTTGTTGCCTAATCCTAACCAAGTCGATCTATTCCTAAACCTAACTAAGACGTTTTGTTGCCTAATCCTAACCAAATCGATCTATTCCTAAACCTAACTAAGTAGTTTTGTTGCCTAATCCTAACCAAGTCGATCTTTCCTTAAACCTAAGTAGTTTTGTTGCCTAATCCTAACCAAGTCGATCTATTCCTAAACCTAACTAAGACGTTTTGTTGCCTAATCCTAACCAAATCGATCTATTCCT